>JBAMYA010105009.1:0-19960 GCA_037176975.1 Arrhamphus sclerolepis | reverse complement strand
GTCAACCCTGGGTTTGCAGGTTAACTCTGGGTTACTTCTGGGTAAGTTAACCCCGCTTCGTAGTACAGGCCCCAGGTCTGTGTGTGGTCTTTGTTCCCTGTTTTATTTTTGTTGTCACCTTCTGTCACTGTCTTGTCATCAGTTGTACTTTCCTGTCTTTGTCCTAATTATTTTCACCTGTGCATCATTGTCTTCCCCACTGTTTAGTGTATTTATACCCCAGTCTTTGTGTTGTTTGTTGTGTGTTTGTCTTGACATTTTGTCAGTCGTCCAAGCCGCCTATTTACATCTTGTTCACCCATTTTTGCTCTTTGACCATAGATTTTTTTTGCCTGCCATTTTTGTACTGTTGCTGTGTCCATCTTTGCCTTCCCGTGTACCAGACCCTGATTGATTAAATGTTACAGAGTTTGGATAAACCCTTCTGTCTGAGTTGTGCTTTTGAGTCCATAATGTCAGAGCCTGATCCTCTGAGGTCATGCTCTGGGTTTTCTTAATTGCCTGGAGATGCATTTGTCATGAGGTGTGGGGTTGGATGGGAGACCCAAATGCAGGAGAGCAGGCGGGAGGCAGGAGTGATCCACAACTGATATTTAATAAACACACAAAAAACACTGCCAGAGCAGGAAACTAACAAACAAAACCCAAAACCAAAGCAAGGCCCAAAAACCACAAACTAACCACGGGCAGGAACATGAGGGAGCAAACAGTACAGACCAGCACAGGGCAGACCAAGACAGGACCTTATATATACAGAGGGGTAACGAGACACAGGTGAAACACAACAGGATAACAAGGATCAGGAAAGTCAAACAGAACATAACTAGACACAGACAGGATTTCAAAATAAAAGCAGGAAAAACTCTAAACAAGAACACAAACCATGACAGAATTGTTGTAAATAGGTGCTATCTAAATAAATTGAATTGAATACAAATTATTCAAATGATCACATGAAACCACTACAGTCATTCAACAGCTTCATCATGTCCATGTAGCTTCATTGGTGGTGTTGTGAACTGGTACTGTTGATAAGCGCTCAGATGCATTAAGGACCTCTGACAATGGGAGGCCTAGTCAACAAATAAAATCATTATTATTTTGCACGCCCTCAGGGGTTTATAGAGCAGGGTGCCAGCAGTCAAAGTAACCACCACAGCTTCATGACATCATTGGTGCACTCCATAATGACCCAAGTCACGGTGTGGGTGCCAGCAGATCAAGGCTGTTTTTTTGAAGTTTAAATATGCAAGATAAATGTGTGATATTTCTAATATATTATCATGTTTAAAATATATTTGGGTAGGAAATTCCTTTTTCATAACAAAACAACCTAGAACTTATTCCTAACTCAATCATGTCCTGCACCACTTGTTTCTTCCCTCAATTCATTTTAATATAAAGGTTCTACTAAAGGAGAAGAAGAAGGCCAGAGAGAAGTGAGGAAACAAGGACGAGCTGAAGGCTGTGCAGAGGCCGCTGAGAAGGAAGATAAGAGCGGGGAAAAACTCCTACAAGAAGAAGATGGACAACCAGCTGCAGCAGAGAAACACCAGTGGAGTCTGGAGAGGCCTGAAAACCATCTTGGGCTACAAGGAACCTGACTCCCAAGTGCTGGGGAGCAAAAAGTGGGCAAATGACCTGAACGTGTTCTTCAACACATTTGATCAGCCATCTGCCCCTCCCCCAGCCCAGTCCTTCATGCTGCAGCCCCCCATCTCTGCACCCAGAGCTCTTTGCTCCACCTCCTTCTCCCTCCACTCCACATCACAGCTCACAGCCACCCCCCACTGCTCAGCACATTAACACAACCCTCTCACCCACACTCTCCAGCACACAGCCCCCCTGCTCCAACCTGTCCTTCACAACAGCCCAGGTGAGGAAACAGCTCTAGAAGATCAAAGGAAGAAAAGCCACAGATCCGGACGGTATCAGCTCCAGGCTCCTCAAGTCCTGCGCAGATCAGCTGTGTGGGATTGTTGAACACATGTTCAACCTGAGTCTGAAGCTGGAGAGGGTGCCACAGCTGTGGAAAGCGTCCTGGTGCCTGTACCCAAAACTCCACACTGTCAGCAGCTACAGCCTGGTGGCACTGACATCACACCTGATGAAGACCCTGGAGCAGCTGGTCCTTGTCCATCTCTGTCCCCTGGTGAGACCATCGCTGGATCTGTTGCAGTTTGCCTACCAGCCTGGCATCGGAGTGGACAACGCTGTGATCCTCCTCCAACATCGAGCTCTCCTTTGATTTCTCCAGTTCTTTCACCACCATACAACCTGCACTTCTGAGGGACAAGCTGGAGCACATTGGGATGGACCATCACCTCACATACTGGATCTTGGATTACCTCACAGGATGTCCACAGTATGTGAGGACCCAGGACTGTGTGTCCAACAGGGTTGTCTGCAGTACAGGGGCCCCGCAGGGAACGGTCCTGGCTCTGTTCCTCTTCACCCTTTATACTGCAAACTTCTCCTACAACACCACCACCTGTCAGCTGCAGAAGTTCTGTGATGACTCTGCTATCATCAGCCTCATCACAAATGAAGATGATAAGGAGTACAGGGAGGTTATCCGGGACTTTGGGGACTGGTGCCAGCACAACCACCTCCAGATCAATGCACGAAAAACAAAAGAACTGGTGGTGGATTTCCACTGGTGAACACTCTGCCCTCTGACACCAGTGAACATCCAGGGAACGGACATGGAGATGGTGACATCCTCTGAGTACCTGGGTGTTCATCTGAACAACAAACTGGACTGGACTCACAACACAACTGCTTTTTACAAGAAAGGTCAGAGCAGACTCATCTGCTCAGTAGACTGAGGTCTTTTGGAGTGCAGGGGGACTCCTGAAGACCTTCTATGACTCTGTGGTGGCATCAGCCATCTTTTATCGAGTGGTCTGCTGGGGGAGCAGCATCTCGACGGCTGACAGGAAGAGCTCTGACAAACTGGTCAAGAAGGCCAGCTCTGTCCTGGGATGGAGGTGGTGGGAGAGAGGAGGATGATGGTTAAGCTGTCATCCATGATGGAGAACGTCACCCATCCCCTGCAGGAGACTTTGACAGTCCTGGAGACCTCCTTCAGGGACAGACTGCTTAACCCGAAGTGTGTGAAGGAGCGTTATCGCAGGTCCTTCCTTCCTGCAGCTGCAGACTCCACAATCAGCAGCTCCCAGTAGACCACACACTCACTGAGACTGGAATCAGTTTAACTATGTGCAATAAAAGAAAAATGTTGATATGCAATAACAATTGACAAGACACAATGTGCAATGGTGTAAAGTAAGAACACTATATATGTGCATATGCTCTTTTTTTTAAAATCTATTCTAACTTATCCATTTTATTTACTAATTGTACTGTTTTATTACTACTATTTTACTATTTTATTTTTTACTACTTGGTACCTTCTTGCCGCTGCTGCAACACAAACATTTCTCCACTGAGAGACTAATAAAAGATTTCTTATTCTTATTCTTATAAACAGCTTTTCTTTGCGTTTGGAGACCAGCTGGGTGATCTAGTTTATGTCAGATCATGTAACCTCTAGTCACCAACCAGTCACGTAGTGTGAACACCAATCATGTCGTCTGAACTGCACAACAATCACCAAATGCTGCAATCTAGTGTGAAAGTTACCTGAGGCTGGACAGCAATGAAATAGGTAACTCATAAAGCTGAGGAACAGGACAACAGAAGGAATCCGTCCACATGCTGCATGTGTGATGAAATTAACTGCACACACTAAGGTACACCCTTTAGCATCCAGAAAAGAAAAAGAGTGGATTGAGTTTTCCATTACTACAGCAACACTGCATGAATCCAAAGGTCGACTCATAGATGGACTTTCCTCTCGAGTTCTGTGGAATCGTTTTTGCAGAGAGGCTGAGAAGTGGGATTTCACTTGTTATAACTCTGAGACACGTGTGTCAAATCCAAGGCCCGCAGGCCAATTCCAGCCTGTCACTTCATTTTATTTGGCGTGCAAAAACAGTTATATTCTTAGTGTATAATAAAATTCTATCCTGATTTAGAGACATATAGTACAAACCATAACTACAACTCCCACTACTACATCTTGATTGAGTTTTTGCTATCTCATAAAAAGCCATTTCCTACAACAATTTTGTGCTTGATCAGTTACCACTTGAAATGTAATGGGCTGAAAAATGGGGGCCCATATGGGACTGTCAATGGGTTACATGTTGGTCCCTCTTAAATTGTTTGCAATGGTTCTATTCAAGTACATGGTTAATAAATGGGCAGAAGCCCAATATGGGTATTTTAACTGGGTCCCACTTGAGCCAACTATATAAGCAAACCCAAATGGACATCTCATATGGGACCAATATGGAACCAGTAGGCAATTCCATATGAAGCTCATTTTTCAGCCCATTTATGTCTCAGATGTTCAAAAACAGAGATGTTGGCAGGGTGAGTGATGGCGTTGGAGAACATACTGTATGTTCAAGAAAAGAAAGGTTTATCCAGATGAAAGGATAATCAAAGAGAGATGGAAAGTAAAAAAAAAAGTTTCTCCTTAGCAGAGACAAGCTAGTGTGTTGTCTTTACCATCAGACAATGACAGTGCCCAGAGTGTACAGTTGACATTGAAACGTCAACATCGAGCCATAAGTTAAATGTACCCCCTTGGACCATATGTCAAAGATACTGCAAAAAGACTTTGGTGTAAATGGCGACCTGTCCAGGTGGACCCCTGCCTTTCGCCTGAAGTGAGCTGGGATAGGCTCCAGCAGACCCCAGTGACCCTGAACAGGAAATAGCGGGTATAGATAATGGATGGATGGATGTTCTAAATGCAATTTCCTTGTACATCTTGTAAGAAAGTTCAACATTCAAAAACTTTGTAAAACAAAAGATATACCATCTGATGGCCTTTTCAAGATGAATCTTGTAAAAATACAAATTTGGGAGAGGTAACAGAAGCTTTTATTGAATTGTTTATCAAACATTTGAGACACATGGATTGTTTTACAATAAAACTTGCAAAGGCTTCACATGTAACAGCATTTGCAAAGAGTTTGGCAAAATGGCATATTTAAATTACTCACATCAGATTACATGACTTTGTAAACCCACATTTGTCTTGTTAATGTTTCGCATGAAACTTGACATCACTGTAGGTCACTGTAGTCGTCTCCTTTGCTTTTGCTTTTCTCCTCTCTGCTCTGTCAGATTTTCTCCGGAAGAAGACATCCTCAGAATAAACTGCAGACTCCCGAGTTCTCTTAAATATAAAAGAAATCAAATGGATTTTTGAGACATGTGTATCCAAATAGATAAACATTGGAAATGAATATATTTTTTAGCCACATATACATTTCTTACCTGCTGATTTTCTTGTTCACCACTGATTGTTTCATCATTTGCTTGCAGAAGCATAGAAGCTACATAATGAAATAAAATATATTTATATATTCATATTTATCTATTTATGTTGAATACAAGCATGGGAAACTGCTCCTACCTTTGCAACAATAGCAAACATTTCTCCTGATGGCACAGATGAGGAAGGCTGTAACACTAAGACTTATTGCCAGAGAGGCACATATTGTAAGGAAAAAGGTGTTCTTCTCTGAATCACACGTTCTGGCAGCTGAAACATGAAATAAAGAAAATACATAAAATGTATAAAACCATTTTAAGAATATTACATTATATAAAAGCATGACATCACCTCCTATGTCCAGTTTAGTTCCATTTCCAAAAACCATCATCCCACAGGCAGCAACAGCACAGTAATAATTTCCAGCATCGGAGGAGCTGACGTTCTCTTTGACGAAGCTGTAGACACAACTTTGTAGAGGCTGTAACTCAGCAGTCTTCTCACATTCACCATCACTGCTACTTTGGGCATAAATTAAACTGGGATGTAATTCACCAGTTGCAACTCTGAACCAGTACACGCTGCGATCTTCTGGGCAGGTTTTCTGTCGGGGCTCAGAGAGGACTGAACATTGCAGAGTCACCAAGTCTCCTGCATAAGCCGCATCAGATGGAGAGTCTTGAAAGACTGAAATAAAATCAGGTTCTGGTCCTTAAAAATGGAAAGCATTATTTTACTCACTTTTATGAAAATAAAATATATAAATTAATGATAGAATGCAACTTCTAAAGCACTTATTGTAATTGTTACTGAACATAATAACTTTTACCTTTGATTCTCAGAAATATTCCTTTCACAAATGTAACATTGTGTCGTTCCGTTTTTATACAATAATAAAACGCTGTATCTGTTGGTTCTGTTTTTGTAATTTGGAGAACAAATTTTCCTGGTTCTTGTCTTGTTGCGATGCGAGAAATCCTGTTGAGACCACTGTAATCGAAGCTGTATCCTCTCCCCAAGATCTCAGGCAACTTTCCGGGAACAAATCTGATCCAAAAAAGATTTCCAATTTTCCCTGATGCATTGCGGCTACATGAGAGGGTCACCTCTTCTCCAACTGCAACCGTCTTTACAGCAAAGTTTTCATCATTTACGCACCCTGAAAAATAGCACAGAAGTTACAGAAACACACTTTTCTACCATTTCAAATTGCTGCAAATAACACACTGCAATCTTAAAAAAAAAGTCCGTCCTGTTTATTTTCTGTATACTTACACCCAACTTGGAGGATCAGCAGTCGAAAAAATATGATGCGCATTGTGTGATCTTTCCACTGTGAACGGACTTACTTTCATTGTAAGATGATTTGCATTAATGTAGGTCAAATCAAAAGGGAGGGGACTACTCAAAGCAATCTGATTGGTCTCTTATGATTGATCTCTTACTTTACCACCCCAGTGGAAATAAAGTACATAAAAACTTTCCAACTTAACCATGAAACATCACCACCAGAATGTTTTTGTCATCTCCTGATGGTGCTGTTTCTCAAAGTTAACTACAACTGTAAATACTGGAGGTCATCTTGGGGGATGTGTCAGAATTACTTTTTATTGCTTGACGCAACATGTTTGTACCAAGTTTTTGGCACAGTTAATGAATTTGTTCAAACAGAGCTACCCCTCCTAAAGCATGTGGGGTCTCATGATGAGTTTAGGTGCACCAAAGAGTCTCTAGTGCAAGAAGCAGTGTCAGTATGAGCAGAGGAGAGAAATAAGGTCTCCATCATGTCATCTACAATGTTTCTGCCGAAATGGTCGATGATCAGCATCTGTCCAATCACAGCTCAGGCAGAGTGTTGCTGAAGGTGAATGCTGAGATGGTGAGCAAAAGGCAAACTGAATTGGGTATAAGTTCAACAAAACATAGCTAGAGCTGTAAGCAAAAGATAAATGGTGGTCTCAGTAAACATGCATTTTACCCATTTAATTAACTTGAACGGGAATTCCAGATATGACAGAAGTCCAGATTAAGAACTAGGAACAGACGTTAAAAAGCTGCTACTCCTTTTACTGATTCCATTGTTAAAAGACAACAAAAAAGTTTTCTCTGCTTCAGCTCGAAAAATACTTCTTGCACAGAAATCATTTTTAACAAAATAGTTTAAAACCGTGTACCAGTCATTTTATTAAAAATGGAGTCTTGGATTACTGATTAACTGCTGCTGAAATGAAAATAATGGAAAGACAAAACTTGTGAGGGAAATTTAACAGAACCATAGAACAACAAGGTGTTCTGAATCACTTTTACTCGTGTTTCATTCGAGCTGAGCTGTATTCTGACGAGTGTTGGGAAGTTCAACTTTTTTTACTGACTCAGATCTTTTCCTCTCGGACAGAAAATTGAACAAATCTTTTTTTGAGTCATGTCATTCATTTTTACAGCAGGTGGCGCCATAGCCCTCTTGTGGGCCTTGTAAAAAAGACCACTGTTCTAAGCACTTTAAAGGCAACATGGTTTGCATCAGCTGAGCTGACAAAGTATAATACACCAAATGCCACAAGCAATTCAAACCATATAAAAACCTAAAGGAAACACAGACCACAACAAAGTGACTTGTGTCCCGTATCCTCCCTGTCATTGGTGTTTAACAGCATGACAGTGGTTAGGTAGCTGTCACATGACAAATGAACGAACGAACGAGAACGAACCGCTCAGCCTGAGCTGCCTGTTATGTGACCTGAGGACGGACGCAGAGTTAAGTGAGTCGTGAAGGAATCATTTCTGTTTCCTGTCCTGCTGACTGAGTTTATGCAGCTGCCTGCCATGTGGCGATGGAAGGTACTGCATGAAAATGAACAAATCACTCACTAAGAGGACTCTACTTCTGAGTCATATAAAAGATTAGTTCATATTGAACGAATCGTTCAGGAACGACACATCCCTAATTCTGTTACATGGTTGTGTTCAAGTGTCATTCAGTGTGTTTCTCTTGTGTCAAATTATTCAGTCACTGACATTCTGCTCCAGAAATCTAATTTCAACAAGTTACTTATATCATCTTGTATTTTTCAAGAGCTGAACCTCTGATTAAAGTCATCTGATTGGTTGACCTGATGTTGCTTCTTTTATTGATGTAGTTACGTGATATATAATCAGAAGTAGGAAGTACGAGATTATCATCCCAGTACATTACTGGCCAGAGCTCATTTAGTAAAGTACAGGTAACTAGTGATGGGTATGCCATGGAATGACATCAGTCAGTCAAAACAATGGCTCTCAACTGAATCATTCAGTACTTTCTCCGAGTTCCCATTGACTTACTGAAGTAAAACAGGAATGAACGCTTTATAATTCGGTTCATGATGTATGACTTCTTATTAGTGCTGTGGCCTTGAGAAACAAACCAGTCTCCTATCAACATTTCAGAAGGTTCCTTGCTGAATGTTGCAGATAAACTCTGGTTTTGGATGATTTTTTTTTTTCTTAGCTTTTTTTTTTTTACCTGTCTACAGCATGACTTGTTGACTCTCACATCAAAAAGTTGGGTTGCTGCGTAGCCCAGTGGTTGAAGCAGGCGGCTCGAGTATGAAGCTACAGTCTTCCTGCAGCGGTTGCAAGCTTGACACCTGGCTCATGGCCCCCTCTGCCTGCCCCAACTTCCTGTCACTACCCACTTTCAAAAAAAAAAAAGAAAGTTGGCCTCGCATTACAAGTTAGCCGCCCATGTTCACTGCCTCATTCACATTTGTGTTCAACTGAACTGTGAAATGGATTAACTGCTTCAGTAAGTGATTTAGTTTAGTTTGTTCATCTAAAAATGTGTTCTTTCAGAAGTTTCAGGCCATCAAAGGCTTTATGAATGTCTAGAGTTGAATGTCTAGAGTGCCTGGTCCCAGCGCTGGATGAGCATGCTCAGTCTGGCCTGTGATGCAGTATAGCAGCAACCTCTGCAGCACATCTGCAAGTTTACTGTGATCAGTTATGAGGAACAAAAGCAAGGGCACTGAAACTGGTGACACCTCCAAGTTAAAAAAGACTGGTTGTGTGTCTTTTTTCCTCAAATCTATTAAAATCTCATGTGCTTTGCTGGTATTCAGGAACATGTCACTAGTAGGCCCCCAGACTGTTAGATTTTTCAACTTTCCCGTGTACAGGATGTTGTCTTTGTTTTTGAAAGTCAGGACCGTGACAGTTGTGTTGTCTGCATTGGGACTAAACAAAGAACCTACTGCTTTCTTGCAATTATACTATTAAACACAAACACCATGGAAAGCATCCACACTGGCAGAAATCACAGTAAAAGTCAGCTCTCTGTTCATGGATTGTTTATGCTCAGACTAGTACATTTTTAATTCTAAACACCATTAGGGTGTTCCATCAAAAAAAAAAAAATCATCAACACAGTTCAAGAAATAAGGAGAATACCAGCAGAGGGCTGTAGATTCATCTTATTTTCAAAGTAGCATCACCTCTATAACACAATATTATACCAACAACAGTGAGATGATGAAACAGACAAACCTTTGTTACCCTGACACATAATGTGCCCTCTGAAACAACCACCCACTGAAAAACAGAGCGCTGAACATTTTGCACCTTCTGGTTCTTTTCACATTCTGCTTTTTCTGTTGTTCACAGATAGTTGTTCCAGTCAAACAAACAGCGTTTGGAAAGTTGAGTGTTTGATGCGGTTCAGCTTTCAACAAAGGTGTGACATAAAAGAGGACACTTCTTCCTGCCTCGCTCTCCGTTTTAAGTTATTCATGTGGCCACCATCTCCTGAAGTCCAGTGCAGCAACCGTTGTATTTTGTAAAAGGGGCAACTGGTTTTGCAGCAGAGAATACATAAAAAGCACATAAAACACACACATAAAAGTACCTCAAGAACATAAAACACATCAGCAGATAAAAGCACCTCTGGTACATCGAGTTCAGAATTAACAGCTCTGAAGGTGACTCAAATGGTTAAACAATAAAATAGACAAGCTCAAAAACAATAAATAACAACAGTTAGAAAGAACAAAAAAAACTCCCACAAATATGCACATCAAGTACAAAACTTCCCGAGTTGCTCCGCCCACCCAAAATACTTAAAATAAAAATATAAAAATATGAATATGTCATGACAAGTTCTTAATCTATGCCAACGCAACTGCTGAGAAAAATTAGTTTGTTGTATATTAATTATTAGAGTAAGAAAGCCCACTCTTGTTTGAGTGAAGACTGAAAAAAAAGAAAAAAACTTTTGTAAGAATCAGAGACATCAATCTGGAAATGACAACAGACAGTTTCGCCACATTTTAGAATGTTTATGTAACCTCAGATCAGCAGGTTATATAAATTAGAGACAGTACACGGTCCAGAAACCAGTGAGTTATGAGTGAACACAAGTAGCATGTCGCCTTTCCTCCCTTCTCGTACGTTCACTCTTACCACACATCCTGTTGAAGGCCAGAGTCAACTGTGCTCTTGGTAAACAGCGAAAGCTGTTGGTCATAAGGCAGAGAAATGGTTCACCACAGCTCGACTCTGTATAGATGCTGCATGTGGCTCGACAGATAAAGTAATAGTTTAAAAAAAGCAAACTGTCTGAGAGAGTACTGCAAGTGGCTCATCCAAAATCAGCTGCTTCTGAATCTTTCAAAAACAGTCTCCGTGTGTTTTTCAATGAGAAAACTTGACTTAAAACAAAAAATTAATATTCATTTACAAAATGAAAATATTCACGCTGTTGCAGAATTTCAGTACCTTGGTTTGGTGCTGGATCCTCATTTGATAAACATATAAAGAAAATTTCAGAAACAATACAAAGTAATATTAAATGTTTCAAACTAATTAGAAACTATATACCAAGTCAGGCAGCCCTGCTCTACATGCACTCTATGATTTTTTTGTCACATATCATATTGCATGACTGCATGGGCACAGGACTCTCCTACTGTAAGCAGACATATTGGCTCTTTATATAATCAGGCTGTAAAAATTATTGATAAAATGCCAATCCGCTATCATCATCATTATTAAGAAATATAATCTAATGAGCTTTGACAGGTTTATTAGTTTTTGTTTTCTTAAATCATTTCCTAAATGCATCAATCATATAGCAGCTGAGCCATCACATACACTTAGTGAGAGACAGAACAGCGATAGTCACCAGAAGCTCCACCAATCAGGACTGTAAAACTCAGTATTTCAGATTCAGTAGTTTTAACACATTGTTTTATGACAAAATCTTTATTTATTTTTTCTCATCATTTTAATGTATTTACTGCTGATCTTAACTTTTCAGTTTTATTACTTGTTAAAGGCCCTTATAGGGGACGGGTGTTGCGAATTGACTACATACACTGTGATGCAGGGATTAGACTGTTTTCATCTATGTTTCTTGTATCTGTCCCTATCAAATAAACAATAAGCAAATAAATAAGTCTTCAAAGTTTGGCAATAATTAAGCATCTCATTTACCACAACTTTTAATCTCCTGTTTTAGTCACAACACACTTCCAGGGTTTGTAACATTTAAGCTGACAGAGACGGAGAGTGATGGAATACTGGTTCCCACAGAAAACTCCATAATTGATCCATCTGAGAAGGTTTGGAATGAATGCACATTTTAAAAGAGTGAGAGACTGTTTTGTTGCGTTCCTGGGCACTGCTTTCCCAGGACTGGATCATCATGACAATCCTCGGGAAGCAGCGGTCATGAACTTCCTCCTTATACTGCCAACATATGGCTGTCGATCGGTATGAAGTTAAAACGCTGGCAGAGCGAATGGAAGTTCCTGCACAAAATAACTTTTTGTACATGCACTTTGTGTGTATGATAAAAAATTACCTGGATTCATATGTCGGAGCCTGGCAGTTGAATGATACTGCTAAACTCGTTCAAGGCTTAAAACTGAAATTTATTCCGACGTCACTACTTCTCTCTGGGATAATGTTGCATTTATTATGCTGCTAATAAATATTCCATAGGACCTCCAAAGCAATTCGATTCAAACTTTAGTTTGGTTAGTTTCGGCCCCTGTGATGGACTGGTGATCTGTTCAGGAGAGAGCTGGGATAGGCTCCAGCGGATCCCCGTGACCCTGCACAGGAATTAATGGGTATAGATAATGGATGGATGGATTGCAATCCTAAGGATGCCATAATTTTGGAACATTCTCTATAAAGTTTTATATAGCCTTTTTTTTATATTCTGTTCTGTCCAATAGTTGTTTTGTTCATTACACACCTTCCTTGGTCATTAGATAAATTCAAGTTTTCATTCTACTTGTATCTTTATTTGTTTATATAGCTATGCTTTAATTTTGTTTTTGTAAATTCATTTGGTTCTGCAACATTATCATTTCCCTTAATGAATAAAGTAAGCAACTACCTATTTATAAACCAATCTACCTTCCTTTAATATAGAATATGTTTAGCAGATCTTAAGAGGTCACTCAACTTAAAACACTTTTTCTGTTTTGGGTATGCATAGAAATTAAAATTGTTTTCATTGGTCATTGTAAGAATGTATTTTCATGCAAGACAAACCATAAATATCGGTCATTGTTGTTGAATAAAATCAATGGTAAAATCAGGAACGAACTATGAACTTCACTAGCATAAGGTTGTGTTAGTTCTGCGTAGGCAGCTGTTTTTTCACACATCCGACAGAAACTGTCACTGTCTGTGATCAACTTGCTGTCCTACGCTTGAGCGAGTCGCAACTTGCTCAACAGTGTGACTCAAGACTGTCTGCAATGATCAGAGAACTGGCTGTCGTGGTACCTCTTTCTACCTTTTGTAAGTGCACTTTATATTTGTCATTTGTATTCATAATGTATACTCACTCATAATGAGAAGGAATATATTGCATGCTTTGCCAGTTTAGCTTTATCCTATTGTATCGTAACATTTACTGTTCCTTTTCCTCAGACCTAATTGCGATTGCAGGGACTCCTCATCTGATCACTTCAAATGAACTTGAACTTGGTGGCAATGTTACTTTTTCCTGTTCAGTCTCTGAGGATGGAGGAAGATTTCTTCATTGGTATAAGCAAGCTCTTGGAAGGACAATCGAAACAGTTGCTTCAGTGGTCTATAGTAACATAAAACAATTTGAACCATTCATCAACTCACGTTTCCAAGTCAACCTTTCAAGCAATCAGTGGAATCTTTCCATCAGTTCTATTAAAAAAGAGGACGAAGCAATATATTTCTGTCAAGGAGGAAAAGAATATTTGCAAACGTTCATCAGTGGATTCTACTTGGCTGTTAAAGGTAATATATGATACATTTTTTCCCTCTTCTTTTTGCTTCTATCAAATTGAATATCTCAGTCTTAAAAAACACTGTTCATTATTTCCTCCTCACATCCTCATAAATCTGTGTGGTATAGATGGCAGCAAGCAGACGGCTGTTTATGTGAAGCAAACTCCAGATACAGCAGCGGCCCCGCTGGGGGAATCAATCACTCTTCAGTGTTCGCTTCTCTTCCAGAACAAAGAAACAAGACTTCAGTGTCCAGTTAAGCACTGTGTGCACTGGTTCAAAGCTGGATCTGGAAAATCCAGCCCCAGTATCATTTACACTCAGAGCAACGGTACTGATGAAGATGTGAGACGAGGCTGCGTCTACCGTCTGTCCAAAACGTTACAGAACTCCTCTGATGCCGGGATCTACTACTGTGCTGTGGTCACTTGTGGAGAAATACTGTTTGGCAAAGGAACTAAAGTGGAAACATGTATGTATTCACAGTCTATCATCAAATCTGTATTACATCTTTACTATATTGAAATGCAAACACAAATCATTAAAATGCTAAATTATTTTTGTATTAAGATTTTGCTTTTTCATCTGTAATTTATCAAAAGTGAACTTGAGGTTTATTGGCTGTAATTTGTCTCACAGTATATTGTAGTTTAAGATTGTTTTTCTGAATGTACTTGTGGTTTTAGCACAGGAGAAGGAGCTGTTTCTAGGAGCTGTTTTTGTTCTTGGAGGACTGTTGGTCTGCTGCGTTGTTGTGATCTTCTTCCTTCTTTCCTGCTTGATTCAAAGGAGACCTTCTGATCTTTGCAAAGGTCTTTACATTTATATACTTTAACACATCATTACACTTAAGATGTAACATCAACTAATGGTTTACTGATTGCTTCATTATAACATATTTGGGGAAGGTGGCTCGGTGGCAGGGTGTTCAGCCATGAACCTGAAGGTTGGTGGTTCGAGCCCCCTGCTGTGTACACCGAAGTGTCCTTGGGCAAGACACTGAATCCCTGATTGCTCCCAGTTGTCTGGCCAGTGCCGTTGTATGGCAGCTCTGCCGACAACCTGTGTGTGAATGTGTGTATGTTACAGTTGTAAAGCTCTAAATAAGTACAAGCCATTTATATAATCGTTAAACAAAGGCAACAAATCACGACAATTATCTGGAATGGGGAAATTTGCGACAGGGCAAAAAACAAATCATGATTTGCTAAGCAAGACTATGTCTAAAATATTTAAAATTTACACTGTCAACTGTAGTTGTTGATTATTTATTGTGAGAAGTAGAGAGAGAGAAAAAAACAACAACTCACCAGTAGAATTTTGACTCTGTTTTTGTCAACAGCAACGAGCACCAGTTATTGTGCTGGACATGACAAGTCAACTGAAAATCAGTCCAATCATTTGGTAAATATGATCAAATTTATCTAAAATTTTAATGTATCTAAAATATACTCTTAGAACGAATCATTGATGTGATGTGTTGATTTAAAATAAGTCACAACAGAGGTTTTGAAGCTAAAGCTCCTAATGCTGTAAAGACTTACTAATGTGTATTTTTTTATTGTAAAACACAAATAATTTACAGTAAAACTATGAGAGAGTTGGTGCATCTTCTGTGTAGCTTACACAAATGTTTGGGTTACGCTACATGGGAAAAATGAACGGTTGAGTAAACTATAATCATTAAGTAAATGTTATATTTAAACCACTACAAATGTGATGAAATCAAATGATATATATCTGGAGCTCCGCAATGATCAACAAATTTCATAAGTAATGAATAAGTAATAAATTCTATTCAAGTTCACTGCAAAGTCATTAACATTCAAACTTATTGTTTTCAGGATCCAGAAGAAAAGGCAGTGAACTATGCTGCACTGGATTTCCCTACAAGAAAAGTGAAACGTGGAAAGAAGAAGAGGATCGATTATACACAAGTGACATATTCTTCTGTCCAAACAGGTTCTGAAAATACACAGCAGCTCTCTTTGTAGGCTGCGCGGCCAAACTTTAATAGAAATGCTCCGTTTTATTGACGTGTGTTCACATTACATTTTATTTCAATCTCCTTCCACATTATTTCCAGAGGTAAACAACTCTAGGATTGTCCACATTTACTAAAAGAGGGGCTCTGACTGCCTGATTCCCAAGTAGTGGAGCGGACAGGAAATACAAATACTTGTGAACCGTCATCGACAACAAACTGTCCTTTGAACCACACAATGGCGACGTCTGCACAAAAGCCAATCAATGCATGTATTTTATCTGCAAGACCTGCTTTGTCATAAAGTTATATATTTTTCCACATGTTTTTTCTGTTGTACTTATCTCAACTTAGAACAAGTTTTTATGACATCGACATGGTTGCTTTATTTATTTGATGGTTATTACAGGTTTGTAATATGTATGTACCGTGATGTATGTGGTTTATGCTAATACCCAAAAAGTAGTTGAAAATTTAAAATTGGCAAATTTGTGAATACTTTAGCTCAAACTGATGAAAAATATCAAAATGTAAAGAAAAAACTATCTTTATTGTCTCAGAATATCATTTGGTTATGTGTCCATTTGGAGTATCCAAATGGCCTTTTTGGTGTTCCGCCTGGATCTTTTCATGGAGAAAACACTGTAGAATAGTCATACTTTGTACTATCTTCTTCAAATTTGAAATACATGTTCAGTTTTAGTGTGCCTACCACCCTCAGATGAAAGCACAGACAGTTATTCATCCTGAAAAAAAGATTCTTGCACTTTTTACTGATTCAAAGGTCCATTATTCTGTCTCTGTATGACCTAGAGTGTTTCTGACAGTTTCACAAGAAACTACAGAGTTTTCTTTCTGGGAAGACTCCACTCATCCATGTAGTCAGAGCAGTTCAGAAGTTAGAATCATTTTAATTTGGGTATGTCATTTTAGGCGTTTTTGCTTCAAAATTGTGATGGGGTTCAAGAGGTTAATGTTTATTCTACTTTTATGAAAATGTTTCATCCTTTAAATGCCTTGTAAAGCACTTTGAGTTGCATTTGTGTATGAAATGTTCTGTACAAATAAACTCGCCTTGCCTTGTTTTATTGAATCCATTCAGACATTCACTTTCACCAGCTGGTTTGGTCTTCTTAATTTGAAAAATAGTAATAGATTACAGAGCATTGTTAAGGTGTGTTGTAAGGTGGCAGGCACCACCTTAAATGACCTCACTCAACTCTACAGGTCCAGAGTGACCAGCAAGGACCTGTCAGGTCTTTCTGACCCATCTCACCCTCTAAATGCTGAATTTGGGTTTCCCCCGTCTGGCCGCAGATACAGACTGCCTCGGTTCAGAGCAAATAGACTAAAAAAAACTCTTTTGTTACTGCTGCCATTAATTTCCTGAATGAGTGACTGGGTGTCTGTGTCTGCCCTTCGTTATGGATAATAATAATTGAAATAATTGAAATCAGGCGTTACAATCACCTCTATGGCCACAGGTGTATAAAATCAAGAACCTAGGCATGTCTTTATCTGGACAGGATCCCATCAGGGAATCCAAGAGGAGTGAACACTGGAGAGTCACAGAGTCTCCAGGTTGAACTGGATCTGATACAGCTGGCCACTGAACAACTGTATATTTCATAGTTCCCTCATTGTTTCCGATGACATGTAGAATAGAGTTGAAGTTAAGGGGCCAAGAACTTGATGAGACATAATAGGGGACATAACAATGGAAATAAGGGACTCTTTACCATTTAAAGATAAATAGGTCCCAGTCCACACATCTGTTTACCAGGTAAAGGCAACACAGTGGTACAGAGCTTCATCTTCTGGAATTCTCTTCAGAATAGTAAGAGTGCTCATGACTGGCGAACAAGTTGCTGCAAATCGTGATGTCTACAAGTCTTCACCAAATATAGGAGTCACTGTGGGTTTCAAGAATGTCGCAATTAAAGCAAAACTTTCACCAGAGCTCTGTTTGTACCACTTGATTGGGGTGATGCTGTACTTCAAAGGGATCAAACATTTAAAAGTCACTGGTTCACTGAGTTGACCTGCAGTCACAGAGATTAGAGAGTCTGAATCAAAAAAAGAAGAAAAAATTTACAATGATGAAAAAATAACATGATTATGATATAAATTTTGAGAAAATTGGTATTAAACATCAATGCATGAATAAAGAATCTTGAAATATAGTTGGTCTATATTTCTTATTCGATATTTGATATAGACCAGCTATTTATGAAAGAAGTGGCTTTAATAATCTTCTTACAAACCTTTTCTGTGGATACAAAAAATAAATAAATTGCATACATTGTGAATTAAGCATGCAAAAAAAGCACTTACATCCTTAATGAAGAAGAATAAATATAATCCATACATGCAACATTCTGAAGGTGCAGGGTGTAAAGTTGCTGATGCAAGTTTGATGTGTTTGGTGCCTGACACAAGCACTTGATGGCAGATTACACAACTACATTTCCTGTGAATCTCATTCTTTCCTCTCATACCTCTTTCTTTTTTCTTTTGTGGTCTTGTGGGCTACCCAAGTCAGTTGACATTATAACAGCCAGGTCCAAAACTGATTTCCTCTGGCTCTATCAAAATTCATAGCAGCATGTTTCATTTGAAGAACTTTATCCATCCATGTAATTAGAGCCAGGTGTGATGGATGGTTCTGGTCCTGAAAGAAAAGGAAAAATCTTGCTTGAATAAACCTTTTTTTTAAAAACAAACAAACAAACAAACAAAAAAAAAACTAAACAAAACTCAGTTTTAAACACATTATTCACAAACAAATTCCAAAGTCAAATTTAACCATTCTGCGTCATGTAAATATACATTCAATTAACTACTCTCCTTTATATAATTTTAATTTTCATACAAAAGTGGAAACAACCTCCAATACGTACCATATAAAAAGTTTGCAAACTGTCCAATTTAAAACAGTGACTCAATAGTTAAACAACACACTGGAATGTGGAGTCAGTGCAGATCCTTGAAGACAGTTTAAACTATTTTAATTTTCATTAAAAGAAGCCTAACAAAGCACCACAGACAGTAAGAAATGTTTAATTTCCACAAAGACAGCCATAGTAAAACTATAGCTTCTTGCATGGGTTTATTGCAAATCTCTTTTTTAATTGCAGATGAGCCACAGCTATGTGGTAGTTTTTGAAACAACTTCTGTCTTGTTAACACAATATGAAATCTCTCTTCTCTGCTGCCATCTTCTGGTACAAAGATTGATTCAGTGAGAATCATGGTACTGTATAAGCTCTTAACTCTGAATTCTTTTTATGACCCAGTGTGAGTTAAATCATTTTGCTGTGGAAGCTGTCCCTATTTTCTAAAGCTTTTTTAATTCATATTTTATGTTGTTTTGTTTTTTTAAACTAACTATTTTTATTTATTTAAATGGCATCGTCCTCACTAGGTGGCAGAGATATTGATTTTGTAACTGGGAAAGGCCCTGGGTGCATATAATTTGTCATCATGGGCTCCTCTCAGTGCTCGACTCTCTGGCAGGGAGGGACAAAGTGTGAGGGGGAAGGTGGGGTGGGGGGTATATTGCATACAGAGAGAAAAACTGCGCTGGCATTAACTCTGTGAGGGAAGTCTAGGTAATTTGCCGGACATAGAAACGGCAACAAAAGTATCTCATCACACTAAATTGATCTGATGAGATACTCTGCAACGTCCTCCATGCTGCTGCTGAGTCCTGGACGAATTTTCTTTGTAAGTTCAAAGTATATATTATATTTGTATAGTACATAGTTTTGAATATTGTGATTGTTTTTCATACTTAAGATTTATGACTTAATGGGAAAAAAATCATATGCTTGTTAGATGGAGCACAGTAGCTCATTTGGCTTTTCCCTTTAAGCTAATATTCCCATTACAACTCATTTTATGTACATTGATGGACATTTTTCTGTATTTATTTTTAGTCTTTGTTTTTACTTTTCATATTTTAAACAAAAGGAATATTCCTAGCATTGTTAATCATGGTGACAAAGCTCTTCAGTAAATGTATTTCATCTTACTATAAATCTTAGTCATCCTTCATCTGTTCAACACTAACATTGAAGTGTTTAGCTATCTGTGACACTGTGTAGTCACACACAGAGGGGGCAGAATAGCACTGATGGAGAATTATTCTTTTGTTTCATCATTTAAAAGAGAAATACAAAGAAAATTGCGTCAGAATCTGATTGCTCTGACATTTACACATTTTTGCTCTGCAAATGTCCTGAGAAAGTTTAATGATTCTCTGTTTATAATCACTTGAAATCTAAACTTTTTCTCTCTTCCCTCTGATGTCCAGCAACTAATGAAATTGATTCTCATTTACTTTTTTGCAGCTCATTCATAACCGT
>JBAMYA010104978.1:0-19964 GCA_037176975.1 Arrhamphus sclerolepis | reverse complement strand
ACCTACCTACCTACCTACCTACCTACCTACCTATCTATCTATCTATCTATCTATCTATCTATCTATCTATCTATCTAATGTGCAGCTTATAACCTTATAATGTATAACTTTATTCAAAGTCAAAACTACTATGGCTTTAAACAGTTTGGGAAAGCTCAGGTGATGATGCTGTGGAAGCTTCTGATCCACACGTGGGGATGTATTTCAAGGCATACCTGAAACAAACTGTCTCCTTCTGTGACATTGTGGGGAAATCAAAATAAATCAGCAAATGATCAAGAAGAGTCTTGTTCATCCTTGGGTGCAATTTCCTAATGCCTAAAAGTGCCATGTTCATCTGTTCAAACTAGAATAAATACCACCATTCCGCTCAGAAAGGAGGCGGGTTCTGTGTCCCAGAGATGGACGTGCTTTGGTGCAAAATGTGCATATAAACACCAGAGCAAATCCAAATAGTCTTCCACCATGAAACCAGTCCTATACCAATATTTAATACCACTGAGTGAGAAGAATTTATTACTCTAAAAGCAACATAGAATAAAGCCAGATTACAGTTTCCAAATACACAGAGGAACAAAACCTTTCATTTTTGGAGAGATGTCCTGTGGTCTGATGAAACTAAAATTGAACTGTTTGGCCAAAATAAGTATCATTACATTTGTATAAAAAAAAAAAATGGTGAATTGCTTGCAAGTCTGAGAACCCCGTCCCATCTTTAAAGTACGTGAGTGGCAGCACCATGCTGTGGGGGTGTTTTGCTGCAGGCGGAATTGGTGCACTACACAAAATAAATAGCATCATGAGGAAAGAACATCATGTAGAAATATTGAAGCATCTCAAGACACCTTTATTTATTTGTTTATTTATTACATAATTTCTGAATTTCCACTTGGGAATTAATAAGGTATTTTTGAATTGATTTGGATCAATCAGAAAGTTAAAGAATAGACACATGGACCATGTCCCTAAACATGCCGCCAAATAAGTTATAAAGTGGCCGAAGGACAACTTTGTGATGGAGTGGAAAACACAAAACCCTGATATCAGTCGAATGATAGATTTGTGGGCAGAGCTGAAAAGGCGCATGCAAACAAGCTGGCCAACAAACCCGACTCACTTCCAGCAGCTCTGTCGGGAGGAATGCACCACATTTCCAGAAAACCTAGATAGAAGCTCGTGGAAGGAAAGCCAAAATTATCAACCCAAGTCAGTTTAAAGTCAATGCTACCAAATACTAAGAAGGTGACAGGTTCTAAAATTTAGTTTTAAAGTCTCTGAATTTTGGTGCTATCGTGTTTAAAGTAGGTTAACAAAAGGAAAAGTGAAACACCAGGGGAAAACATTTTCTTAATAAAATAGGAACGTCCAAAGACAAAAGAGCAAAACTAACAAAAACTAACAAAAGCAGATAAATGACTTAAAATTAAAATCCCAAAACCATGGAAATGTCCTTGTTGCTCCATCAGCAATTCACCCAGTTTGGTGTTGAAAAAAGCATGTTACCTCTGTGTGATAAATGAACTTGTTGTGGAGTAGACAGTAATGATGTGGTTGGTATCACAGGTTCTCTTTTTCATACAAGTGAGAATAGTAGAACACAAATACCACTGCAACTGACAGTTGTCTTTCTTTTGCATCTGTAGATCTCTGCTGCCTTGGCTGGTAATTTTGGTGATAACATTGATGCCACAACTATTTCTGCCCTTGGCAATGAAAGCAGCAGCATGTCCATGGGCCAGATCAAAGCCATTAAGCCTCAGGACCTGTTTTTGTCTCTCAGCACTCTCAGCTCCGTGGTGGGCTGGAGTGAAAGCCAGGCAAAGGCCATCGTCCTGTCGCTGATATCCTCAGGTTTAATGAAGGTACCTGCAGCCTTCACAGATTTGAGTATCAAATTTAAAATATTCTCTTCTCTGTGTGTAGACTTTGTCAGTCTTTCATCTGTGTTTCATCTGCCTGCACATTTGCTTCATCCCACCAGATTGACAGCTCATCGTCTCTCTCAATGCTGGGCTCTCTCATCGTGGGCATACCATCTAGCACGTACCGAAGCATCAGTGCCTCTGAGCTCCTCATTGCATCCAAAAACTCCTTTATCATGACTTACTTGATGTCCGCTTCACAGATAATCCAGCAGACTTTTGTCACTCGGGTAAGGCATTTTCTTTTGCCTCATTTTGTTCTTATACACCAAAAAGAGAGAGAAAAAAATTAACAAATATGGTCTTTTAAAAGGAAAATGAGTGAACAAGGGAAACATGGGAAAGGAAAATCCTTACTTACCGCCATGTGTTATTTAATCCCTCTTAGTATTGCACTAATGAAAACATTAATGTAGGGATGCCCCACCAACATGATACCCTATACTCTTTTAAAACATAAATCTGAAACAAAGCAGATGTTTTAGTATGTTGTCTCACACATTTTAAATCTTCCAATTTAGCACAAACAAGTCTAAATGGTGGCTTGTGTTATTTTAATGACATTTAAAGTTTGAACATCACATTTTCTCTCCATCTGTCTTTCAAAAAAAAAAGCAAATAATTGGAAACTGAGCGTGAGGGCTTTTTAATGTTTTACTTTTTGTTTGAATTAATCCTCATGCACAGTTTAAAGGGTTGCTAGGCAGCAGCTCATATCTAGTAGCTCAAATCTTACAATCTTCTTTTAAATTTGGATGTGATTTACTCCTTCACTTCATCTACATTGTGGCAGTTGATTTAAAGTAAATAACAAAAGCTGAAAAAGTTATTATGATTATGGCAGCTTATTTAGAGCTACATATAACCTTCATTCCTAAAAAAAAACAAAAAAAAAAAACTACTTAACATTAAGAGCAGTTATTCTCATCTAGACTGAATGAAAAAACAGCTGCGGAACATAATGTTAGAAGATCTTTTTATTTTTGTTGGCTGATAGCTCGTGTCCTTTGTCTTTTCTTAGATCATATCAGTGAACACGAACAGTGAGACGATCATCCAGAATGTTCCAGATGATTTGGCCATCGAGATCCCCCGAGTTCACCTCCAGAGCTTCTCCAGTATTGGCAGTGTCATCACCAATCTCAACCGGAAGAAATGGAAACGGCAGCAGGTAGGGATTTAATTACAGGCGCTCTCAGGTGTGTTGTCATGCTTGTGCTACCTTTACTCACTGTGCATTTGTTTGTGTTGTTAGGTTGAGCTGTTCTTCAATGTCATAGCTACAGAGACTGCCACTGCTGAGCTGGGAAGTGAAAACAGGTGGGTGTTATTACATCAGTTTTATATTACAAGTCAGAAAATACCCTGAGTATATGTATATGTGTGTGTGTGTTTGTGCAGTTTGTCCTCTTCTGTGCTGCAAGGCTTCACGTGTACGAGTGTGAGACTGATTAAAAAAGCGCAGATCAAGAGACTGATCAAGGCCTGCCGGAGGAAAGGCAAGAACAAGGTCACACTGGTGGAGACTCAGGTGAGACATCAGGAGAACGTGTTTACCTGGATCACTTTTATAGTTCTGCAGTAGATATTAGTACATACTCTACCCTGAGGGAAAAGAAAGAAAAAGAAAGAAAACATGAATCATGAGGCCGAGAAAAGAAATATGAATTAATGTATCATCCTCTTGGAGGTCACAAGATGCTTTGAGACAATTCTAACGAGTTTAAAAACTGTTTTATACTTGAGTCTATAAACATGTCTTAAAACTTCATAACTTAAATTCTGCTGGATCAAGATGAAGACTACACCACATAATACTCCACATGATCCTTTTCCACTTTTTTGACTGTTTTCTTTTCCACCAGCGTAGACGATATGAGGTGGGGATAACAGTAATATCTTTTTCTCACTCTTTAGCTGACCTGCATGTACAACTACATCAAAGGAGACTCAGATGCCACCACCTTCAACCTCTATCCCTCAGATGTGTTACTGCACTATGAGTGAGAATCTGGCACATTTATTTCTGTTCAATTATGTTTATAGGGTTTCCCTCGATGACGTCACTGTTTTTCTTCTTCTTCTGCTTTCCTACAGTTATTCGCTGGTGCCACAGGCCAGCTGCAGGTCCTATTTTGAACAGCTGGCTGATGCAGACTTCTTCTTGTTCTCCTCGGTGCTCGTCTACAAACGGATTGCTCTGTTTGATAATGCCAGGAGCTGCCTGGTGAGACCCTAATAGACTTAAACGGATAAATAGTTCCTGAAATTTATTATTTAAACTTTTTCTCTGCCCAGTGATGAAAAGCCTCAAAACTTCAGTGCACTTTAAAAAGATGCATTAGACATTTCTTCATGAACAGAAGACATACTTTATTTATCCTTCCGTTTGAGTCCATAATTTCCGATGGGAGCTCAACTTGAACTGCAAAATATGTTAAGTTAACTACACATCTATTACACTGGTGCAATAACAGAAACACAAAAACCAAGAAGTAATTTATAGTAGCCATTGCTTGGGTGTGTTTGAAAACCCTCGACAACAGCTGCCCCTCTACTGATGAAATATTAACATTGTGCTTCATAACAGCGGTTTGATATTAGTTCCTAACTGAAAAAAATTCACATTTCTCATACTGGATTGATAAAGAAGTATGCAACAAATGTCTCAGTTCTTTCTAAAAGATGCTACAAACAGTAGCAATCGGGAAATTATAAGGTGTGTTATCCAAGTTGGGGGGCAAAAACACTAAAAGGGGCTAAGGTCAGCCAGAATGGCTGAAAGCTACATTCTAGTATAAGATTATTGGACAGAACGGCAGTAAGAGAAAGAGCAGCTGTACATCCAAAACTCATATTCAGAAACAGTCACAGCAGCACTTTTTATCAGGAAGATACATCTGTAACATTATGGCATCTTATACAGCTCATTGTACATGTCTTTAATATCATACTTTATTGCCTGCGTTGTCCAAATCCATGTCATGATCCTGCACAGCTACTCAGCATTGGATTTCTTGTGACTTTTTGCACTTTCATTTGTGTTTTCTTTTGACAGAGTTTTGTTTGACAAAGCAAATTGGCTTAGATATATTTTCGTATGTGGAATAGTTAAAGCCTGTTCTTAAACTAAATTTAAGCCTGCTTTCTTAGAAACTGCCCAGGAATATAATAATAAAAAACAAACACTTAATTCAAATCTCCACATCTACTGATATTCAGGTTTTTGAACCCTGAATCATGACATAATGCACAACATTGTGTGAAAAGCACAAATCTGAAACTAACCATGGATGTCAGTTGTGTTCAGTTCTAATATTCTGGTCTGTGATTAGTTTTTCTTGATTATTCTTCTCAGGGTATAACAAACACAAGCTTGACTGAGGATAATATATCAGTTTTGGGAAACATGTGCTGCATATTGGATGGGTCCTACATCCAGAACTCTGATCCCTCCATCCTGGAAAAACTGAAGAATTGTCCGCATCTCACTGACGCTCAAGCAGCTGCAGTTGAGACGCTCCTGACAAGCGGGGAAACAAAATACAAGTATGTCAGCAGCAACATCGTGGAGCTCAGTTTTTCTCCATCTGTATATTGCCTCGTCTTTTGCTTGCAGATTTATTTCCACAAATATGTTCTTGTGCATTTCAATAACCGTTTTTGTTGCTGTCTTTGATGACGCAGAGCTCCCTCATCGTGGAATGAAGAAACTCTGAAGGACCTTGGGATGCTACCTCTCTATTTGCACTCAACTTTCTACGATCATTTTGACAAAGTGAGTGACTCATGCACGGAGACATTTATAGCAAAAAATACACGCTGCTGGATTGAGATGGGTTTCTTTTGTTCTTGTTTGCAGAAAACGAAGAGCTCTTTCATGAAGTACTTCCTGAAAGTTTTGAGGGCAAACGGAGTGAGCAGATGGAAAAGGAGGAATCTAAAGAAGGAAATAAGAAAGTCCATCAGAAATAAGTCAAAGCGATCTATTGGTGAGTTTTCTTCACTTAGCTGATTTGCACATTTTTGTCCAAGAATTTCAATTTTATCTATTTTCCCTGTTTCAGACACAGAGTGCACGGTCGGATTGATCACCCAGGTGACGATCAGTGACGATATCTTCCCCTTTGACTATGACGATATAAACCAGTTCAACTGCTGCCTCAAAGCCACGACTGTCAGTGAAAATCTGGATGCCATCACTCAGAAGGTGGATGCGGAGGAATACCTCAAGATCATTCTCCTGAAGTTACGAGAGGTAAGTGGCAGATAGTTTAAAAGAGAAAACAACCTCCAAAATATGCATTTGATTGTTCATTTAAAATGTATTATTATTGTGCATTGGGCTCCCAAACGTTTTCCTTATAATTCTTGTCATTACCTCTTCCCATATATTTCAGGTAATGTATCCTATAAATTTCAACTTCAAAATTTCTCCTTCTCTCATAATCGTAGGCTTACAATTCCACCATCCCAGAAGATCAGGTTCAGGTGTTAAGCGCAGCTTCCCGTGTTGCCACCGCTGATGACATCAAAACATGGAGTATCACTCAAATCGACACGCTAGCTGCTTTGATGGACTCATCAAACGGGGAGTGGGACCCGGTCTTGGTGAGCAAACGTGGAACATATTGTGTGTGTGAGCATTCTTTATAGATGTGTGCGCGCTCATCAGTGCATCCTTCTGCTCCTCCAGGCTAAAGCCATCATCACCAAGTATCTGAGTGTTGACAAGAACAAACTTGGCAGCGCAGAGCTCAACGCCATCGGAGGACCTAACCTGTGTTCCCTGGATGTGGATGTTCTGAGGAACATTTCTCAGGAAAGCCTCAGGTTAGGAGAGCGGACCGGGTCTGTGTTGAAGGGATTCAGCAGGAGACCTGGGTTTGAGTTGATGTTATGACAATACGGGCCTGTTTCACTTCTTCTGGGCCTGGATGACTTGCCACCACGAAGAGAAAAATGAAATCTAAATCAAACAAAGTGAACGCTGAAATAGCGTCTGTTAGCTGAATAACTGATGAGTGTAGTTTGCTGCCCTGCAGTGAGCGCACCGGTAGTTCTACTAAAGAATAAAATGATTGATTCGTCATTTTTATTGATGAAATTTCTAAAGAGTTTACAGCTTCAATAAAACTTCTAAGTTTGATGTTAAAAATAAATAAAAATAAGTTGTAATACATTCATAAATGTAGTCGACCTCAGTGAAATCCAGTAAACAGCAACGACAGAAACAGCAGCAACTCCTGACTGAAAATATAATTTCTGTGTTATAAGTATGACACAGCTGAGAACAGCACATGACGTATTGATATATTGAAAAGTAACATTGATAAAACACACATTGACTTGTATGGGACTTTTTTGCAGGGAGGCTGATGCGTTGGATGTATCTAGCTGCACCAGTGAGAAACTGGAAGCACTGTTCAGCATCGCCAGTGCAGCATTTAGCAGCACCAGCCGCTCAACTGTCTCTGTTTCCTCTTACCAGCTCTCTCAACCATACATTGGTAGGCAAACACACACACACACACACACACACACAGCTTCAGTACACACCAAAAAGGCCTTCTTTTCAGCCCAGCTGATGGTGAACCTGACTGGTCGTTGTTGTTGTTGTTTTTTGTCCTGCAGGAGGTGCAAACACTTCTTATGTCCGAAGTTTGGCAGCCTCCGACGTTAACATGGATCTGGCCACTTTCACCAGTCTGAATGACAGCGTTCTACTGGTCAGTCTTGTCTTATTTTGTGATAACTATGAATCTCTCATTCCGTTATCTTTTTTTAGTGCAGCCTTTGGAAATGAGGTTGCTACATGCTTTGTGATAACTTAGGAACTTTTTTTTTGTTTAATTATTTATTCTGCCTGGCTCATTTCCTTTCTATAGAACCTGACTGTCACTGAGGTTAAAAATCTCCTTGGTACCAACCTGCCAGATATGAAGTCTTATGAAAATGAAACACTGGTGCGGAGCTGGATCAGCAGACAATATCAGTCAGAGCTTGACACACTGGGAGTAGGTCTTCTAGGTGGCAGGGCTGATCCAACAGTGTCCAGCACTAGTAATACCACAAGTGCTGCAAGTACCACAAGATCTGCTACTACTTCTACAACTGGGTCTGGATCCAGCAGTGCTACTACCACAGGTGAGTCCTAAATAAGCTATTTGATGTAAAAGAAAAAAAAAATTCAGGGAACAATAGCCGACATGAGAGCAATAAAAACTGACTGCACAATATCTCAATATTAATATTTAAACTGGCCGGTGTGGGTTTTATGCAGTGGTGAAAGTAGTTTTAAATTCTTGCCGGTACTATTACCAAACCCCTCATCTCTCTCTCACTTCATGCATTTTAAAATTGCAAAGTCAAAACCCAAACAAATAAAAACAATATTAATTTCAATATTTTACTGTCAGCTAACTGTAGGCAGGGACTAAAAAAAACACTTGACAATGGGGTAAACTATTTCTTTTAACTGAAACATTGATAAACATCCAGAATACAAGTCTCTAAGAACAGATCATGAGGTCACGAGCAAAAAATCATTGTGGAAAACATCCCAGTGCATTAAATCAAACACATTGATCCCCATAGCAACCACTGCATTTCAGAAGTAGACACGCATGTGCACTCACATACTGCCGAGTGAAATCTCCGGTAGTTAACTAATAAGCAGTTTCTTTTATGAGCTGTTCCGTATCATAAATAACATGAAACACAACTGCTTACTCTCCTACTGATTTTAATTGGGACATTTTGCAAGGAACACAAAAGACACTTAACGTTTGGTACACGTTTCGAAGGCTGGGCACAGAGGAGACCACCTGGCTCTCTCTGAGGGGAGGGGGAGAGAAGCAGGAGAGAAGGAGATGCCCAATCAAGGCTCTGTCCAGCATGAACTAAAACACAGCACAGACAGTTCAGAAGCGATTCAGAATGAGTTAAAAGGAATTTTTTAAATGGACAAAGTAGTATACAAGACTGCATATTGCTAGTGGATCTATTGTCTTAACCAGAGTGCGGACCTGACTGGTTTTGAATGAGGGCTTTGTAGCAGGCAGCCGCTTTCCCATCTTCCTGGTTCTGCATATCGCAACTGAATCTTTTAGTGGTACACAGTACTGGACCATATTGGCTTAGTTTCACACCTGGTACATAATGACGCACAAATGGTGTGAGATCATCCACCCTGATCCACCAGCTTATCTCTTGGACGGAAAACATGCTCAATACTTGCCGTGCAGTGGCAAATGCCAACTTTCTAAATGAACACTGGAGCTCTTGTTTTAGATGTGCCCTGCCTAAAGAATATAAATAATAAGGAAATATAACTACAAAATTTCCAAATGAGGAAATTTTACCCTCAATGATGGCATAGAGAGCTGATGTTAGGAAAGACAAACTCCAAAAGGGACTATTTTCAGCACCTTGAAAACCTAATACTTTGTGCATAGGAATAATGCAACATTTATCTTGTTTTTTGAGCCTCCAGTGACATCTAAGATAATAATTCATCTTAGTAACATTGCAGAGTTAAAAAAAGTGAAAAAAAACATGGAAAAACAATAATAGGGACACTGAGAAATTGTGATATAAATGTTAGATATAAACTATATAAATCCTTGATGTAGCTAAGTGTGTGATTAAAAATAGATTGTATCTCTAATTGACTCAACAGTACATTACAACAACATTTTTTTAAGGCTGCACTTAGTGAGAATAACTAATTCTCTAAGGGATGTAGTGGTTGTGCCATTAATGACATGTCTGATGCCGTTCTCTCTGCAATGCAAAAAACAACCATGGCACCAAAGGCCCATGACTAGATCGAAGGACATTTACTGTCAACAGTTTTAGAATATTGCTCTTGTTCAGTGGTGGAGCAAAGGTGATATGGATGCATTTGATGTACTAGTGTCGATATGGGTTCAGGATTGCTAATAGGCTCTATTAAATCAGTGTCCTGAGGCCTCATGTACAAAGACTTGCGTGGAATTCATTCTAAATCTTTGCGAGGAAATGCGCATATGCAAAAACTAAATAAATAAGTTAATAAATCAGATGTACTAAACCATCCGTACACACATATCCATGCACGTTCTATGAGTACATCACAACCAACATGCAGTTAAGCATGCATGCATGAGCACGACACTCCTCCCTCCACTACACCAGTTTAAATATGATGATGAGTATAAACATTTATTTCACTTTTAGTACATCTGAACGAGAAGATGGAAAATTGCTCATGCAACTTTTTGGCCCTTGGTCCCGCTTTTGTTTATTCTGGAGACTCTTGGAAGAACTGCCACTCTGAGCTTCTTCATGAGGAGATTTTGAACCAAACGTATCATTCTTCTGACACACTGGTATGATGATAAAATATTTTCCTTCGGCACGTTTGCTTATCAGTCATATCAAATGCAAATGAATCCAACTTAAGTTCAGTTTGATATTCTCGTTGTTTTAAAATCGTCGAACCTTGCAGTGTTTGTTGAGCCAAGCCGCTGTGAATGGAAAAGGAGTTCAAGTGTTTATTTGAGTCTTTGAGTGCAAAGTATATTTGAAAATCAACATCAGTGGAGCCTGCAAGAGAAGAGCGCACTCCTGCTTTTGTATCAATATTTTAACCAGTGTACCTCAACGGTGCTACAAAAACAGTCCCTCTTGCATACCAGATGCAAAATACCATGCATGAGCTGTGCTTCTATCAGCACCAGTCCCATCACTTTTGAATAAGCCTTTTCAAAACATTCATATGACAGAACTGTTTGAAAGCTCAAATGACGACACGCAGATAAAACCATCGTCAGTGTAACACATTCCTCATTTAGAGGAAGTTTTTGGACAGTTTTACAAATGAGATGTCACAAGTCAAGTTTATTTTACTTTGCAATGATATATATATATATATATATGTATATATAAACATATAAAGTAAATCCTGTGCTTTGACACATCAGTCAGGTTGACACTTTTTGTACTTAAGCAACTCTTAGGGAACATGTACCCATCTTCTTTTTTCTATCTTCCTGCTAGAAACATTCCTGTCAGCAGGGTGTGAACTATGTCACACATGCACAAATGACTGGCTGGGTCCAATAAAAACCCACTTTAAGGAGAAGGAGCCACTTTAGGGAGGTGTTACCTTGGCATGCATTTTGCTAGAAGAGCACTAATGTCCATTTAACACCCTGATGCATCCTCAGGTGTCATCGGCTACGTGCCTAGTGTGGCCCATCTGTCTGCTTGCTCCTTGTAGATTGCTTCCACTCACGTTTAGGGGAAGTAAATGGTGATTAAGTGACCTTGGAACCATCTCCCATGGCGTCGAGATGAGACACTAGTCTTTCTCCAGGGACTGAAGGGGTATTTGGTGGCTCTGCTCAGTTCACCAAGTGCTCAATGTACGCTGCAAGGAATAATGGATGACAGTGATGACTTGGTTTAAAGACTCTCCACCGGCAAGCAGCATTTACATCTTGATGATTCACATCTTTAGTTTCGCTCACTGGTTATATTCTCTGAGATTAGATAAGGTGAGTCAGCACAAGGGAAGAGTCAGGCAATGACAAACACACAGGCGAAGACCCAAACTGCATAACATGCAGAGATGCACAGTATGTACAGTATACTTAATCACATCTGCAGGGGCAGGTGAACAGAAGGGTACATACAGAGAGTGAGCACTAATTTTTTTTCTGGGCTTCTCTGAGGAGCTGCTGTTCATGTAGGTGTGGTGACACTAGAGAAGTTTCAAGCTGTGCTGCATGCGTAGCTCCCACCTGTTCATATACAAGGTTTAACATCCAAAATTAGCTCACAAAGTGGAATTTAGGACTTTTTTTTCCTTCCTTCCTACTTTGCAATTACTTTATCCCTGCAATAACGCTGGAAATACACTGTCAGGGTGTTTTGTGAAGATTAGACGCTGGTGCATCTTATTAAAGGTAACGTCTCCTAGCTGCTTTCATTGACTGCCTGGCCTCATTTGTAGTTCCCAGCTCTCACTGTTACTAAGTGTTCTGGTTGTTCTGGTGCAGTGCTCTGTGTTCCCAGGTCCATTAACAAGCTCCGTTTTTTCTCACTGGGGACGTGCCATTTAGCGTTCGCTTCAGGAACTTCATTAGAGAGCCGCAACTTCTGTCAGAGAGTACATTTTCTGCCTGTCTTTTTCTTTCTTGTGCTCTTTATCCTATTAATTCCATCCTTCATTCACTGAATCACTCACTGTCTCTATGGAAACTGCAGTGTTTGTCTTTTTTTTGATGTTTTCTTTTTCTTCTCTATTTTCAACAGAAAATCCAAGCATGATGAAAAACACACAGAGTCAGAACAGTAAGTATTTCAGCCAATGAGTTGTCAAACTTCAAATGTGTGGGTTGTGTATAGAACATCGTATGAAACCAAACTGTGACACTGCTCTGATCAAACAAGCAAATTCTCTGGAATTCTGTTTTCAGCATTCACAGTGCTGATAGGTTTTTGATTCCGATACAGATGTTTCATCCCAGGTAAACTGTACAAGAATGATACAGTCAGGATTAGTCTTTGAGGATGTTCAGTGGCAGGAAGCAACAAGCTTCTCCCAGTCGCTAATCATGTCTGTCACTTTTGGTTGTGAGATTACTGGGGTTTCATATGTGCAGTGGTGGCTCTTTTGCGGCTTCCGAGATTATCGTATGTAAAGATGAGGGATTGTCAGGAGAAGCAGCAGAGATGTGGTAGCAACCTTTCTATATCTCCCTTTCCCCTGCCCCTCCCCTCTGCGTTCCAATGCAGACATTCTGTCAGTCTTTCCTCCTCTCTGACATGTCTCCACGTACCCCTCTCTGCTGCTCCTGCTTCATTCATTTCTGGTTGCTTATTTCCTTTTGCCACTACCTTATTTCTCTCTTTTCATTCTAGTCCCCTCCCTCTATCATATATAATTTTTTCCCTTCTTTCCCCCTCCAGCTTAGCTCACAATCTCAGATTTAATGCTGATTTTCTGTCACTCTGACCTTATGATGAGTGTAGATTATGCTGAAGTGTGAGTGAAATTCAGATCTTGGGGCTTTGACAGATGGGCCTCTGAAACATGAAGTAGTTCATAACTTAGTAAAACTGAAATGAGAGTATGACCTTATAGAGATAGTAATCAGTCTTTTGAAACAGCGGTAAAAAAACTCACTGTGATTTGTAAAGCCCGTTTTTCACAGATGAGAAAAGGAAATAAAAAAAAACTAACACCCACTCACATCTGAATTCTGTTCTAAGTTGGAAGTGTTTTTCAGTTGAAGGCCGTGAAACTGACTTGCGCTCCCTCACACTTTTGCAATTGTGGCCCTATTGTCAAACTTGCCTATTTTCTCAGACGTTATCAGAAAGCCAAGACTGCAGAGATATTAAAGTACCTTCCTGCTTGTTACAGTCTTCACAAAGTGCCTAAGAGGGTCAATGCTTTGAATATGTGTCATGTTTACAGGGAATAAGCAGGCTACTAAGAGCAGAAAATAAGTCAGTCAACTAATCTTAGTATGATTACTAAGGTTTTATCAAGGGAAAAAAAAAAAAATCTATTCTTTTTCCTGTTTTATAAAGTGCTTTGATGTAGGTAAAGAGTTATTTCTCAGTCTGATTACATCACACACCGCCTTTTAGTCAGCCGTCCACTGAACACACAAATCAATGCAGAGGGAAGCAGCAGTTGTCATTGTAGCTCTAAATTTCAGTGAATACAACGTTTTCAGACTGTAGATTAACACTGAGAAGTGAGGTATTTTAACTCGATGTGACCTCATTACGTGTTTTAACTTTTAAAAGCTGGAGCCACGCAGCAGCATGTGTCATATTTAAGAATTTATAAAAACACACCAAGTAATGCATAAATAGATAAGTCATATCTGACCAGAAAAAACTCAAAAAGCAATGAAGTCAGTGGCGTTGCGACCATGTTTTGTGTGCTGTCCTCCAAAGCGCTGTTTCTCTGGTGTGTTAACCGTGCTCAAGCATGATTGAGACTGGAATAATGTGAGCGTAGGCACGCAGGGGAATTGGGAGGGAGGATCAATCGTGCCTCGGCACAGCACAGTACAACTTGGCTACAGTGAGTGCACCCCGAAGCAAACTTGAGCTTGTTATCCCACTTGGCCTGGTTCATTTTGACCATCATGATCACAGCGATGGCACTTGGGAGTGTCCAAAACAACCAAACTCCTGATGAGAAAGCATGCAGATCTAGAAGAGGACCAGTGGACTAGAATCATGTGATTTGGGATGTTAAATTAAGCTTCAAATATAAACATAAAACTAAATGAACTTTGCAGATTGCGGCTGATTATTGCAGCTCCCCACTGGTTTGCTTTTCACCTTTAGCTGTTCCAAGGTATTAAAAAAGAATGTCTCCATCCATAACTAGATTTCACTTTTAACTAAAGTGCTTGTGATTGGTTTAAGCAATATAATGAATAAACAGGACAACAACCAGTCCATGTTGTAAAACACTCAGTGACATGTTATGGCACTTGGATTTCTTCTTTCATTTTTTTTCTTCTTGTTGTGAAAAAAGAAATTCAAGCGTTTGGATAGAAAACACATAAACTAAAGTGGGAAAGCCCGCTAAGAAAGGCATTTTGAACAAAGCTTCAGGTCTCAATGGACAGCGACCGAATCCAAAACAGGTACAGTGTACAATCATGAATGAACATGGAAAATAAAACATGGAAGCAAAGGAAAGAAAAACTCTTGTGGCCTGCCTCCCATCCCCCAACCTCCTAGTGAAGGTCTTGTCTCTGTGTAATACCATAATAACTTACTCTTAACACTCATCACGAAACTTTATTTCTACCAGGTGCCAGATAAAATATTAGTGTTTTGCAGGATTAAAAAATGCAATTTAATTATAATTATATAGCCATTAAATAATTGCTTTCTGTGGGTGTGTATGTGTGTGGGTGTGTGCGTGTGTGTATGTGTGGATGCTTACACAGTGGTCATGTTTTTCAGGCGGATGGTTTCAAGTTATATTCTGTCAGTGTATTCTTCTCTGTCACTTCTTTACTTCAGAAACATGAACTCATTTGTCTCTTTCCCTCTTATGTTCGTTTATGTTTTTCCAGTTGTCCTTTTTACCATTCCCTTTTTCATCTCTGCAAATCGTGTTTTATCTGAGGATGCAAATATGAGGATGCAAATGCAATGGTAAACAAAAGAGCAGGTGTGTCACAGCAAAGACTGAATTAGGTCAGATTGTATGCAAAGATGGGCCTGTGTGCAAGTCAAATAAGTGTGCAGCACTATCCCATGAGGTTACCACACCAGTGATGGCTGAATACCCAACTTTTTTGTCTGGTGCATGGGAAAGAAGCACTGCTGCCTGTCATTCAAGGCCATTTTAGACAAAACCCATACTTCTGGTTAGAGGCTACAATCATTCATCTGTCAGTATCCCAGCCTCTGACACAGCTTGTCAAGCTGCACTGTGTGGCAATGAACTGAATTTATCAGATGACAAAAATGTGACATGTATTCAGCCACATAATACTGTACTTGTCATCCAAGGCTAATGGTAGAGTCTGTAATCAAGTGATCTGCATTTCCAGTAGTCCATTCAAAATTCAAATTCAGACATTTTGAACAGTAACATGAAACTGAAACTGCTGAAATCCTAAATGCACGCTGGAATCACACACATAACACAGTAACCGTATTATTATATAATCATAACAAACTGAAGCAATAATTATTGCCTAAAATTTCAGCTTTAAACTTCAAGCATAGTTGTGCCTGTTGTAAATGCCCTTATATACTGACTTTGTATTTAAAAATGTTCAGTTTAATTTGTTCAAAATCATTAATAAAGTGGATATGGTGCATCTGTCCCGTTTCACACAACACTTGGAGCAAGTCTCCTGCCTTCAAACATTCTGCCTTGTTTTCTATGTGAACAACCCTGAGTCAGAACATCAAGCCACTTTAATTGCACTTCTGTTCTGCCATGTGACATGATAACAGATGTGATAGCAGAGGCAAAAAGCTCAGTGTATCAAGGGTATGCAGGTAGTCCAAAACCTGAGAAAGTCTGAGAGCCATATTGAACTACAACTTTAGTTTAATTTGCACAATGGTTCTCTGTTTGGTTTGTTAAATAACCAATTCTGGTGACATTTTGTGAAACATGTTATCTGCAATCGAATGAACTCACTTGGGGGTGGCTGCATCCTCATTTGCTCAGATCAATTTTAAAAGAGAAAATAACTAAAATGAAAATCACAGCACAACATTAATTTAGTTTTGGTAGCATAAATTTGAATATAAAACAATTTAACCACTTTTTAGGTCCAACATATAAAGTTATTCTATATTACAAAGAAAGAGAAAAAAAAAACACCCCTATCCAACTTCCAACTACGTAAATCAGTTCTAGTTGCATAAGAAAAATCAATTTGGCAGAAATGTGCTGTGGATTGAGCCAGCAATTTGAGGCAAACAGATGGCTGGGTGACTTGCATCTATGACTCTAGACTAGAAGGGGACCTCAGATGATGATCTTATGCTTGAACGAGTCCATTACCAAATGAGATGAAGTACTTACTGAGAAGATCCTGTTCGGTTTTTCTAATGCTTTTTGACTTGAATGAAAAGAGTGTGCTGTGATGTATATTTTCTGATTCTGTTGCACGACTGACAACAAAACATGCATGAAACAACAATTCCAAAACTTTTATTTTTAGTTTATTTTTTATTTTTTCCTTTTCAACACTATCCTGTCAAAGATGACCCAGGTGTATTGAGTCTAAACTTGATTTATATTTGGCATTTTCTTTGACATTTTCTAAGCCTAACCACACCCCAGTGTGGTGTGATTGTGACTTTACTTTCACCACAATCTTGACACAATCTGGATAAGGTGTTGATGTCAGCAAAGAAACATCTCCAGTCAATAGCAACTCTCCTCTTACAGCAGCTCCAGTTTCACACAAGGGAGCAACAGAATAAAGTATCAAGATAAAGATGGTGACAACAGATCTGGTATGCCTCTGCAGGCCTTAGTCTGACATGTACAAACCTAATAAAATTAAAACAAAATGATGCTAAGTAGGGTTTACTCAAGATGCCAGCCTTTTATGTGAGGATTAGGGGGTGGATTTTTAATTTGATACTGATTGAATGGTATAATTATACTGTGTGTATTTATTTGCACTGCATCTGTCCAGGGTGTACTCCACCTCTGACTAAACCTGGACTAGACCCCTGTCGTGCTGGACAGGAGTAAGTAGATCAAGAAAATAGATGGATATAAGAAATATTATAAAACTGACACAAAATAAAAGTATAAATGTACATGCTATACTACAGTCTAATACAGTTGAGCCTCCTGGGAGTGTAAGAGAGTAAGTAAGGACATAATTTAGGAGAAATTAGGGGAGTCAAATAGATTTTACTTTTGTGGCATGATAATAACTTGCAAACGTGGAGGTATGGTTGAAGTATGGTACTAGTTCCAACCCACTGGCATCCATCTGTCTGGAAGGCAATGGAGTTTCACCACTTATAGGTGCTGTTGCACTTTTTAGAGTGGCTGAATAGGCCGACTCTATACTGTATTTCGCACATCTGTTACATATAAATTCAGATGCAGTTCTTGACGTTGCCCTCGAGTCGCGATTTGCTCTCATTGCTGTGAGATGTTCCTTTGTGTCAGTTTCAGCCCTTCACAGGCTGTTGCTCACACAGGCCCACCAAGACTCACATGACGCCATGGTATTCTCCCAATGGTCAAGGCAGCTTCAGGCCTCTCACATGGTCTGGGCGGTTTTATGGAAATCTTTGGCTGCCCATACGTCAAGACTGCCCTCTACGTATTGCTGGTAGAACCCAAAGGAAAGGGTGAACCAATACAGTTTCAACCCGTTCTCACGGGAATTCGTGATACTGTCATGTTATTTAATCTATTGTTTCGTGCTGGCCAACAGTATTTGCTCATCCTTTTCGTGTTCCTCTGAACGAATTTCAAACTAATTTATTTTAACTGGAAATTAATTTCGTGCCTACAAGCATGACAATCATAGACCACGGCTCAGAGAGAGAGTTCGACTTTGTTTCATTTCTGAACCTCGATCACAGCTTAATACATCATTGGGTTTTGGTCCGAGACGTCCAAGCATTTGCCGTCAGTAGCTTGGGCTGGCAACCACAGGGCCGCCAGTTTGAGTCCAGCCTCGGTCCAAGATATGTGGAGGTGGACTGGTAGCCGGGGTGCACATGAGCGAGGCGCTCCAAACTGCTCAGGGCGGTGCAGCATGCCAGTAGGAAATTCCAGCCCCTACTCCCCCTCTCCAAAAGCATGTGTGTGTGCGTGTATGAGATTGGGAGAAAGCTTGGTGACGTATTTGGACTCATTCCATTCCTGCTATGAGTTTTCCGCCGTAGATTGGCTGTGTTCAGTTCCTAATTGCAGCCAGTCAACCAAGCTGCAGCAAAGCTTGCCAACATATTTTCAAATACATGGCTCAAATGCAGGGTTGTGTCTCATTTCTTAACATAACCCAACTATAATCACTGCTATTTAAAATTCGGCTTACGTAAATATTTAATGTATTCAATAGGCTATATAAAGCAGTTGTAAGCCTAGATCTTCTGTTTTATGCAGCGGAAGAACCAGCCTCCATTGCTTTTTGGCATAAATCTACATTGCGCGGTTCTAAAAACTTAACTTAATTAAACCACATTTATTTTTTTCTTAACATATATCAATTTAAGGCACTGTCATTGCTAGTTCGGCTTGACTAAATACTCAATGTCATCAGTATATATAGCTTTTTACAACCCTATTTTTACATACGTTTGAAAACCGGAAAAACTACAAATATCACGAGACTTAGTATTAAGGCACACATTGCAGCTCACAGGATTTGTAGTTTTTACAACGATTATTGATTTCCTGGAATACGTGTTTATAAATAATAAAATAAATGCATAGCGGAAGTTTAGGGAGTGAGAAACACATTTCTGTGAACAGAATATAAGTGTATATAATAAAAGTGAGTGACAATATATGTTTTCCATTTTGGGCAGCACCTTCACTTGCAGACTAAATCCACTATGTATAATCGCAGTTCATCAGCTTTCTAAAACACTTTGTCCCATTTCTGTAGAATGTTTTGGTGCTGATTACAACACTTCAAATATTCTCAGAAGTCAGGGTTCAAAAGTCAATATTTCAAAGAATGAGCCATTTACGACCAAACCCACATATTTTATTCCCCAGGGGTAGCCCTTTCCAATGATGTTTTCATTGTAGTCCTACGACAAAGTGTGGATTTTCACATTTCATAGACACAGCTGTGCATGGGCTTAGATTCAGAGAGCCTTTTGAGAGCTCAACACATGAAATAAGAATTTTATTTAATTTTTTAAATAAGAATGAGAAAAAAAATGTAAGATAATCATATCTGACAGATTTACAATTGAATTAATTATTGAAATGTATCTTACACCCTGCTGAGCAGGTGTTATAGAGTAAGGAAAATATGCATATATATTTATATATATATATATATTTTTTTTTTTTTTTGCAAGAATGTGTATTGTTATGGGAAAGGATATCAATATAATGAAAATGAAGCATATCCGCACCCCCCACCCCAATGAAGGATGACACCTTACTGGTGAATTATTAGATTTAATGGCAATAAACCCTTAATTTAACCGTAAGAGCTGGGGATACACACACAAACACACACACAAACTGTATAAGCGAAAATCCACACCCTTACAACAATCAACTTAAAATAAGCTTAACTTTTTCAGCAAATAATACACTAACATAAATATTCAAATCGTTTACTTATTATTGTATCAACGTACCCTGTGCCTCTATCAAGAGGGCTGCTAAGAAATAAATACATTTTATTCAGTCTGTTACAATTTTTGTTGGCGTTAAGTTACCTGATGCTCAATGAACAGAGTGAAGGAAGCTTTTCAAAATAAAAGCATTGACTATCAAACAGGAAGTTACTCATAACTGATCATAAATAAAGGAAATAATACGTGACG
>JBAMYA010104947.1:0-19970 GCA_037176975.1 Arrhamphus sclerolepis | reverse complement strand
TTCCTCAATAAAATGCAAATAAATTAATACAAATTCTTTAAAATCGATTTCTTGTTTTCTTTTTTGATATTCTGTCTTAGCATGTTAGACTACACCTACCATTAATATTACAGACTGATCGAGTCTTTTTTAGTGGTCAAACCAACAAAATCAGCAAGGGATCAAATACTTGTTTTCCCCACTGTAAATACATTAAACGCGTGGTACACATTTAATGTCTACATTAAATGGTTACAGCATGAACTGAAACGTGGCACTGACAGTTAAGGAACAAGTCGGAATGAGTTAAAAGGAATTTTTTAATGGACAAAGTAGTTTTCAAGCCTGCACATTGCTAGTGGATCTATTTTGTGACGTGGAGCCCTGACTGGTTCTGAGTGAGTGCTTTATAGCAGGCAGCTGCTCTACCATCTTCCTGGTCCTGCATACCACAGCTGGATCTGTTAGTGGGACAGTACTGGACCGCACCAGCTTACTTTCACCCCTGGGTAAGGGACACAGTCTCAGGACCTCAGTCAGATTTAGCATCAATCAGTCTGGGAGAGTTTCAGTTGTGTTCATCCATCACCTGCAAGTTTCATAATTTACCTGCAGGCTGTAGAATTTACAGACTGTGTCTGTGGAAGTGCGTCTAAAATTGTCTCTGCAACTCAGGACATCTGCATTTTTTTTTTTTGTTTTGTTTTGTTTTAATTGCCTTTCTTTACTTGTAAAGATTCTGTTAACAGGAACATTTTTCACAAGTTTGTTTAAAAGGAAAGAACAAACCCAGTTCCTCTAATTAAAATGAGAAGTCTCATGTCTGGTGGCGTCTTGTTAGTTAGAGAACCATGAGGCACCAGAAAAGACCAGCGTGTCTCAGTTCACTCAGTTAGACTCAACACATGACTCTACTTTAGATCAATTTTTCAGACTAACATACAAACATTATTAACAGCTAATAAAGAGTTTGGGTCCCTTTTTAACAAGAAATATATTTGGATGCTTAACATCCAGATATATTGCATTTGTATATTTTTTACTTTGAAGGCAACCTTAGATGCTAAAATTGATCACATCTTTGGATATTAAAACAGAGCAGGGGTCTCAAAGTCCAGTCCTGGAGTTCCGCTGTCCTGCAGGTCTTAGATGTGTCCCTGCTTCAGTACACCTGATTCAGATGAATGTCATCCAGGTCTGCACAAGTCTGTTGATGATGCATTCATGTGAATCAGGTGTGCTGAAGCAGGGACACATCTAAGACCTGCAGGACAGCAGGACAGTTGCAGAGTCATGGAGAATATAAAATAGTAAAATAGTATTTCTTTTCTATTGTGCTTTTAGAGCTCAGACGGTTGTAAAGCAGAGCTACATCACAGTGCAGTTTGGTGTAAATACAGTAACTCTTTCTGGAGCCAGACGGAAACATGCTGCAGGTGCTGGATGAGACTAACACACCTTAGCATCAGATGCTAGCTAGAGAGTTTCATTTAATTCCAAGCTGAAGAATTAGCAAAAACATGCATCCAAGCCTGAGGATGTGTGAAAAACAAAACAAAACAAACAACATTTTGGTGTTTGTGCTTTTCTCTGCATCAGAGTTGATGACAGTGTTGAAGCACACCTGGGAGACCTGCAGGCCAGGAGTAATAGGGCCAGACTAGTCTCTGCTCACTGGGAGGAAGAACCCTGAAGATCAAAACTAGAAGAGACTGAAATTTCTGGAGAATTAAGGAAGTCAGTTAATAAAACTAAGGTAGCAGACAACACTGTAGTTTCAAATTTAAAAAACAACAACAACAAACTTTCAGCATTCATTTTAGCCAGGTGTGTTGGGTCCTGAGGACCTCGATGACAGAACACTGGCTTGATGTCAGAAGAGTTTTTGATGGAAGACGAGAGAAGGTGCCATTACTAAGGTCTGTTTCAAATAATTCCAAAATTATCCTCAATCTACTTTCTCCACCAGCACAGTGCTCTGGCCTGATAAATGTGATTTTAATCTACTTAAAATACAGAAGTTCTTTTTTCTATAAGTACCATGTTATTTTATGTGCCTTGTTTTCTTGCATCTGGTTACAGCTGTGACCAGTACACAGTTTTAGCTGTAACCAGTACACAGAAAGTGTGGTACGAGTCATGTCCTGGGTCTGTTCAGGTCTTATTGAAGCAGTGACATGGAGGTATATCTGTCCAGTCACTGAGATTTGTAGAAGTTGTCCACCAGTTTATGAAGGAGGGAATGTTTTACTTTTCCCTCGTTAACGTGTAAAATGTACATCTTACTATCTACAACTAATTATTCATCTTTCCACTCTGTAATGTAACACAATGTAATGAATTCTTTAATAGGAAATAATTAATTGGATCAACTTCATTCACATGCAGTACAGGTGCTACAAAATCACAATCTTAGCATGCAATCGTGGTTTTAAATCATCATAAATACACAGAAAAAAATCAAAAAACAGTTGCAGCTTCATTGCTCCAGCTATTGATGGATATGGTATACTTCTTGTAGAATTTTACAAAATATATTTTGAATTGGTTAATGATACTCATGAACAAAATCACATTTCAGATAATACATGTCAATACTGCAAGTACTTATCTCATATGAATGACTTTCATGGCCATTTTCTGTCATATTTTTGCTGCTCTATTGACAGCGAGCTGACGTACTCCATCTGTGGTTCTATAGCTGCACCAGCGCACATAAAGGCACTACAGGGGGTTATTGGCCCCGCCCAGAAGATCATTGGATACCCTCTCCCCTCCCTCATGGACCTCATGCTGTCTCCCAGCGTTCACCCAGGTCGTGGCTGTTGCAGCTGCTGTCCTCTGGCAGACGTTTCAGGGCTGAAAACACGGACAAACAGACTGACAGTTTTTACCATCAGACAACAGCTCTGTTAAACGCAAATATCTGACGCTATCGTGTCGTTTCATACGGAGCCCGGCAAGGGCCAGGGAAAAAAAAAAAAGGCCGGTGGAAATATGTACTCACGGATTTCTAATCCGTGCGCACGGTTTAATAAACTGTGCTCTCAGTTTTTGCAAGCCGTGCGCACAGATTGCTGGATGAGGTGGACCTCAAAAGTCCTGCTGGATGTAAGGAGAGGGCAGCTTTTAAGTTTTTAAGCATACTATCCAAGTTTGGATGCATGGTCTACACCTGCTAGGTAAGTTCTGTCTTAGATAAACTGGGCCATGTTTTAGACTGTATAAATAGACTCACGGATTTCTAATCCGTGCGCACGGTTTAGAAATCCGTGAGTACAGAGTTTCACCGGCTTTTTTTTTTTTTTCCCCTGGCCCTTGCCGGGCTCCGTAGGAAAAGTTCTTGATCTTTCAAAATTTTCTTTTCCTTCAACAAGTCAATTTTTCAAAAATTTCAATCATCCACAAAAAATGTGATTTGAGTACAAAAGCCTCAATTTGATGAGTTGTGAAATTGGATTTTCCTTTTTTTGGGGGGGGTATTTATTTTAGGATTGAAATTGTTCTGAAGTTGTGATTTTTCTTTTTTTTTTTTCTTTCTACAAAAGACGAGCCTCAATTTTATGATCATAACAAACCAATTAATTTTGTGACAAAAATTCCCCTTTTTCATTTTTTATTTGTTCAGGAACTAGCAGGAACTGGACCACACTGGACCAGGGTCATAGGACCACCAGACAGTAGCTTGTTTTTAAGGGGACAGAACATGGTCCAGATCTACAGCTCCAGGTTCTGATGTTGGTTGTGATCAACTTCAGTCCTGAAGCGCGGTGGTGGAGGTGTCATGTTTGGGCTTGGTTTACCTGCCAGATTCGCTTTTCCATTTTAAATGCATTTTAAATGACGATGCTGAGACGGGAACTTCTGCAGGTGGTCTCATCAACTGAAATGTCATCTTCTCTTCAGGGCCTCCTCATGCTTCTGCAGAACCTTCCCACAATCCACTGGGGCAACGAGGAGGTGGGTCTCCTGCTGGCTGAAGCTTACCGACTCAAATACATGTTTGCAGATGCTCCCAGTCACTATAAGAGGTAGTTCAAACTGGTGAGGGACTGGGAGGACTGGTCTGAGGTCTGCAGACACCAGGCGTCTCTGAGGAAACATGGAGGAGGATGATGTCACAGCGTGACTGTGAGAGGAACTGCTGTGAAAATGACGTCCAATGGGAGGACTGTACTGGGAGGACTGGGGTTCGGTCACGGATCCACAGCTGCTCGCACCGGAGGTTCTGGTTTATGGAAGTATGACAAATGTTTGTGACGTCGTCCTGCTGACAGACGACGGCTGCAGATTTATTTTTCCCTTTTAAAGCGTATTTATTCAGACACAGTCTGCTTCTTTTAATCTCATCAGATCAGCCTCTGACAGAACCCAGTCTCGTTCCAGTTTAACTGGGTTTCTGGACCGGTTTCACCGTCGTTTCCTGTTCTGGTCCTGAACTGACTAATGACTTTAGGGCAGACTTCCAAACCTGCTAATGAGCAACCTTTTTAAGTTTTTGAATTTCAGTTGAATGAGTTTGTCTTCTGAATTAGTTCGACCACTAAAAGAATTCTATAGATGCAGGAAGTTGATGTTCCTGTCACTGCAAGAAGATTCTGTTCATCTGAACTGGTTATAAGGATAAAAGACTCAGAGTGGAAAACCCAAAAAAAGACCACAGATGGAGGTGGATCCGGGTTCAGATCCCGACCCGGGGCCACTTTTCTGAGACTCTTGACTGTCATCAGTCTGGTGATTGATGCTCCACATTCAGATCAATACTAAATCAGTTTAATACCAAGTAACTTCACGTGCATAAATAAATGTAAATAAATAGAGTAAAAAAAAAAACATGAATAAAATAAGCAGGTCAGCAGATAAATGATCATTAAAGTGACCAAATAAGGTGGAAAACCATCAGCAGAACATTAAATCTTTGCTGAACAGTTTAAATGAAGAAAGCACAAATTCACGAGTGAATGTCCATATTACTGTTTCATCCTGGTCATCACCATGGTTACCATTAAAGGGCCGGGGTATTCTTTACTTTCCCAAACAGCAAAAATAAATTTTGGTTATAAAGTCTCAAATTTCACAAAATTTGCAACGTTTATCATAAAATTGAGACTTTTGTTCAAAGTCAAGAGAAATTTTTAAAAATTTTGTTATTAAATTAACTTAAAATTACTTTTTTTTTTTTTTTTTACAAAAATAACTTTTTTTCAAAATTTCAACATTAACAGTTTTTAAAGTTGCAAATTTTGTATGATTTCAACTTTTTGACCATAAATCACAAACTTACATCATAAAAATGTTAATTTTATAAAAGTCACAAGTTTTGACAAAAATGACCAACTTTTGGCTGTAAAATCTTTTCATAATTACTTTATTAATCCCTGGAGGGGAATTTCCAATGACTCCAATGATGAATTTGATGCTACAGACAAAACAAAAGACTAAAAACCTGAACTTAAAAATAAAATAAAAGGATGGACTTGGTAAGAAAAGACATACACACAGTATACATTATCCAAAACTATAAATAAAATAGAATTTAAAAACTATAGTTAAAGCTGACTAAATAAAATAGAAATATACAAAAAATAAAATTAAACTACTAAATAGCTAAACAAGTATACAGTATTTTCTTGTGTGTGTGTCAGGTTAGAAGTTAATGATTGTCTTTAAACGCTCTCATGGACCACATAAAATGAAGTGTAGGACTGGATTTGGAGGTTTATCCTGACACTGAATGACCTACACAGACACTAAAAACTGTTTCTGTGGTTTTATTTTAAGACAAAAAGCAAAGAAATACGCACCTCTAAATTAATATCTCGGACTGTGATTTTTTTTAAAATATTTATCATTGATGTTAAAGATGTGAACATGAAGCACTTGGAGGAAAAAAAAACTGTTTCTCCATTTATTGCTTCTTATTTTGTGACTGTGGTTTTGATAATGCAATAGGGTAACGATAAATGTTATATAAAAGCTACAGAATGACGTTATGAGCAACATTTGATTCCAAATTGATCAGAAAAATTCACAGGAAATGTCCTTCCACTTTTAAACCTGAAATAAAAGAAAGAAATGAATAGTGATACTTGAACTAATGAAACACATTTTTCCTTCATGACGAAAATCTTCGCCAACTGATATTTTCTTGTTTGGTTTCCTTCCTTCATTCAGCTGAGCCGTTTGTTTTTCACTTCACGCTATTCATGTAAAGGTGAAATGTTTTCAACGATGTGACTACGTGAAGAACGATTCTTACAGTTGCTGCTGTAAACTCCTTTGGTTTATATTAAACAGGTTTTCATGCATTCATGTATCCGTGTTGTTTGTCATTCCAGCAGAAAACAGCAGCTAAAATACAAACAAAGCCAAACTTAGTAACTGTGAATGTATCTGTCCAGTCCATGCTGCAGGATATTTTTATTTAAAAATAAATTTTGTTTCTCATTTAGATGGTACCTCAAAAAAATTAACAAAAAATATCAAATTACTTACTACATCATAGTAACAAATTAAAGATTCTGAAAATTAATAAATAATTCTGAATTCTAGGTCCCTGAAAACATTATGAAAGTTACTTAAATGCAATTTCTCTACTGACCACTAGAAGCTAGAGTTCCTGTACCGACCACTATAGGCTGCTTCTATGTAGATCTGGATCGTTCTGGAAGGTTTCTACATAGGTCTGGATCTGGATTGGTCTGGAAGGGTTCTATGTGGCTCTGGATCTCGATAAGTCTGGAGGGTTCGGGGTCTTTCTGGAAGGGTTCCCTATATGTCTGGACGGTCAGGGGGGTTCGGGGGTGAAGCAAAACAGCCATAGATAGCCATCTATAGTGTCTGTATGAAACAACAGGTGAGATGGCTCCGATGAGTTTACAGGAAGAACCTAAATTGTTTCAAAAATAAAAGCTTCAATTCAGTTACAGCTGCCAGGATGTGCTGTTTTGTCAAAATAAAAGTAAAACGGAGCTATGTGTACACACACACACACACACATATATATATATATATATATATATATATATATATATATATTTCTGTAATGTATGTATATGAGTTGAAATGTAAACATAAGAATAATAATTAAACTTTTTTTTTTTCCGGACGATTCTCACTCACACCGGAAGTGAAGTGCGCCGTCAACCGGAAGTTCTTTCATTTTAGCTGGTGATCAACTGTTTGTTCTCTTCCTCCTCGGTGTCTACACATTCCTGAAGAATCGTCAGAAACCTCTCTTTTCCTTCCTCCTGCTCCTCCAGGAGCTCCGCTGCTATCCAGCCAGCTTCTGAGCCCTCAGACGCACCTCTGACGTCACGCTCGCAGGTAAATGAAGGTGTTTGTGTCGCCGAGAGCGCGAGAGGCTGCTGGAGGTCCGAGTCTACCTTCAAGAGCTGAAACCTGCTCCTATTCTGACCCGCACGTCCTAACAGCTGCAGGTAGGACCAGGACCAGGTCCAGGTGGGTGGGGAAGCAAGGGGGTAACTGGCGGTGATGTCAGCGGTGTTTACGTCAGCGTATTTACCTGCTGGAGCACCTGTACGTCATTAAAGCGGTGATTCCCATGGTTGAACCTGGCTCTTGGCTCTGGTTCCAGTACCGAACATCCTCTTCACAGGCCCGGTTCTGTCCTGCTGAGGGCCTCGGGCAGGCCCTGTAGGGGCCCCTGGATGGAGCCCTGCTGAGATGCTCCTTACCTAATTAATTAATATATAATTAATGATGCTTCTTTTTTTCTTTTTTTAATGCTTTTATTTTATATGATGCTTGTATATTTTTTACTTTTTTTATTGTTCCTTTTATTTTCATTATTGTAATGCTGCTTTAATTTTTTTTAATGATGCTTCAATCTTTCATTTTTATTATTTTAACTTTGCTTAAATCTTTTATTATTAATGTTGCTTTAATATTTTTATTTTTTTTATTTTTTCAGTGACGCTTTAATGTTTTACATTTTTGATGATGCTTTAGTCTGTTGTTTTGATTATGTTAATGATGCTTTAAACCTTTATTTTTGTCTTTTATAATGTTCAAAACTTATTTTAATCATACTTTAATTTTTTTATGCTTTAGTCTTTTATGTTTTAATGAAGCTGCAACACCACTATTGACGAAATTGGATTTTCTTAAAGTAAATTTTTGGTTTTTAAAGTCAGAATTTCATTTCACTTAACTTTTTTAAATATTTTTAAGTGATGAGCTCAGCTTTTTTGCATTTATAGAGTGTTGATTAAACAGTTATGTATGACGGTTATCAGGATCTGATCATCTGACTCCTTCTCTCTTTTAGAATCAGAGGACGACTGCTAGGGCTGCTGGGATTCTGACGTCTTGTCTTTGTTGTCTCCTGAGATGACTTCTCAGCACCCCCACCCCCCCAGTGCTCGTACCCACCCTCACCTTCCTCCCCCCTCCTCCGCTCAGCAGCCTCATTTACACCAGAACCACGTAGACTCAAATCCGAGCTCCGGACCCCTCAGATCTCTGACGACCAGGCCGGGTTCCTCCAGGGAGGGGCCAGTCAGGACGGCCCTGGGTCCTGGTTCCAGCTCAGGCTCCAGGTCTCGGGGCTCAGACCCTTGGCCGGAGGAGGCCGTGGACGACACCCATGGTCTGTACTCGCTGCACCGCATGTTCGACATTGTGGGAGCTCAGCTGACCCACAGAGACGTCAGAGTTCTGTCATTTCTGTTTGTGGATGTGATTGACGAGTATGAGCGTGGCGGCATCAGGAGTGGGCGGGACTTCCTGCTGGCTCTGGAGCGCCAGGGTCGCTGCGACGAGACCAACTTCAGACACGTTCTCCAGCTGCTGCGCATCATCACCCGCCACGACCTCCTGCCTTACGTCACACTCAGGAAACGGCAGGCCGGTGAGTCCAACTCACCTTAACCCATCCTGAGGTCCTCCTGAACTGGTTCTCTAGTCCAGTCCATCACTGATCTGTTAACTCCAGAGTTTTCCGTTCCACTTCATCCATCGTTCCCTTTGACTTCATAAACTAAATGACTGTAATGTTTAGCAAGAGCTGTTCTACCTCTGGAAACTTCCAGAACCAGCTGGTCTCCTGGTGGGACTTTCCACCTAAAAAAATACCAGTTTTAATAGTTGAACATGTTTACAGCAAAAACCTGCTATAGGGAGGGAAAGTGAAACACAGCGATCCTAGCGGTAGCGTTCCTAACCTGAGAGCCATCCTTCTGAAAATACCGTAGACCTGATTTTTTTTTTTCTCCCTTTTAATCCCACTAATACATGACATTGAACTTGTACACCAAAAATATTTTTCAGTTTATATATTGGGATGATCTACTAACTTGAAGGTGTCATTTCTTCATCTTTTAAAAAAATCGAAATTCCGCAAAAATACTGTCAGGAATACAACAAGCCAGAGTTGTTCATATTACATCAGCTTCCTGCACAACCACAAAGATTATAAAAAAGAGATGACCAGAGAAGAACAACAAAGATGCTGTGTTTTGCACCAGACTGCAACCACCGTTCAGAGACCGTTAGATGTACATTTTCTACTTTTCCAAAGGATCCAGAGATACTTCAAAAGTGCAAATTGGCGTGTTGATTACTCGCTGGCCGCTTACTGTGGAAAGGCGCCAGACTCTGAGGTGATGTCATACATGCGACATTTGGTCAGTGTAGTCTTTTATCAGCTTATTTAAAAAAAACAATTCAAATCAATGGAAAAAAATTAAATATGATCATCTGAATTGATTGAGCTACCCAACGCGCATATCATGTGGAGGCCATTATTGTAACTTTTATCGTAACGTTGAAACGCTTCCAGCAGGGGGCAATGAGATTACTTTTCCTCTCTATTGATCAGTGAAAACAAAAAAACAAAACAAACAAAAATAATCAATTCTCAATATAGTCAAGGTCAAATGTTTAATTAATTTCCCAGAAATTCCACCATACATGAATTCAGCTAGTACTGCTAATAATGTAGATTGACTAATGAGGCTAATTATACTAATTATACAAATAATGCTAATTCAACTCCTAATTCAACTGCTATTATTCACCTAGTGCTGCTAATTCAGCTAATGTTTCGAGTTATGCTAATTCAGCTAGTGCTGCTAATTGAGCTAGTTTTGCTAACTGAGCTAGTGCTGCTAATTGAGCTAGTGCTGCTAATTGAAATAATTCAGCTAATGCTGCAGTCCAATAACTCACTAACACTGTACTATTTTGTTGACTAGCTCTAGTTGTGTAGCCTCAACTTGATTGGCTGCTGCATCAAAGCAGGAAAAGTTGAAAATATCACACTAGATATCACACAGATTTCAGCAACAGTCAAGTGTCACCCTGCTGAAACTGCACGCACAACGCTGCTGATAACACCGTCAAAGTGTACGTGTGAGCAGGGTGCTCGCTTATTTTCTCGTTTGTCGTTGTGTTCCAAAGGACATTGCATCATTTTTCATTTAGTTGATTTTGTGTTCCTGTGATGCTGTTTAAACTCGAGGCCAACCACTGCACCACAAGTCATGTGATGATGGTGAGGACTGTCATTGGTAAACAGCAGTCTTGGCAGAGAATCATGTTTCCGTGACAACTGGCCTGAATATAGCTGCAGAGTATGGCGACACGATAAGTAGTGTTCTGTTAAAACTCAAGACGTGTTTAATCACATTAACACATTATGTTCATGTTCTTCACAACCCACAGTTCAATTCAGTTTATTCATATAGCATCTATTAACAACAAAGTTGTCACTAGTCCTTCTGAGAAATCCAGGGCATGAGCCCAGCACATGGCAAAACCTAACAGTGGCAATAAAAAAAAAAATCCTCTTGGGCAGAAACCTTGAGCAGAACCTGGATCAATTATAGGAGGGAACCCTCCTTATGCTAGCCAGCTGGGTAAAGGAAGACATGAGGAGGGAGACAGGACAGAGAGGATGAAGGACAGAGAGGGGAGAGGTACGAAATACACTTTGTAATTTAAAAGTATTTGCTCACCTGCCTTGAGTCACATATGAAGTATAAGTGACATCCCATTCTTAATTCATAAGGTTCAATATGACATCGATCCACCCTTTGTAGCTATAACAGCTTCAACTCATCTAGGAAGGCTGTCCACAAGATTTAGGAGTGTGTTTATGGGAATTTTTGACCATTCTTCCAGAAGCACATTTGTGAAGTCACACACTGATGTTGAAGGCCTGGCTCTCAGTCTCCACTCTTAATTCATCCCAAAGGTGTTCTATCAGGTTGAGGTCAGGATGCACGCCAGTGAAGTTCATCCACATCAAACTCTCTCAACCATGTTTTTATGGACCTTGCTTTGTACTCTGGTGCACAGTCATGTTGGAAGAGGCGGGGGTCATCTCCAAACTGTTCCCACAAAGTTGGGAGCACGGTATTGTGCAAAATCTCTTGGTATGCTGAAGCATTCAGAGTTCCTTTCACTGGAACTAAGGGGCCAAGCCCAGCTCCTGGAATACAACCCCACTCTATACCCCACCACCACCACCCCACCACCAACACAGTGGCACACTTGGCACAATACAGTCAGACAAATACCGTTCACCGAGCAACAGCCAAACCCAGACTCATCCATGAGATTGCCAGATAGAGACTCCACTTGGTCACTCCAGAGAATGTGTCTCCACTTCTTTAGAGTACAGTGGCAGTGTGCTTTACACCACTGCATCTGACACTTTGCATTGCACTTGGTGATGTATGGCTTGGATTCAGCTCCTCGGCCATGGAAACCCATTTCATTAAGCTCTCTACGCACTGTTCTTACGCTAATCTGAAGGCCACATGAAGTTTCCACTAGTACCTACGAGCTTGATTCATCTCAGCTTTAAGGGTTTTCCACTAGGTCATTGTACCAGCTCGTACCTACTTGGCTGGGGTGCCAACCAGACTGAGTCGGGCCAAAAATGCAACATCACCAGGATGTAGGCCACTGATTGGCCAGAGAGTGATGACACTGATGAGTCATGAGAGCGACTCCTTCACACCCGCCATATTTAAAACTCTGCAACAGCGACTGCCATTTACTTTACTAAATTGGCAAGCAAGCCTTCTCCGTGGTGCAACAAGGACGCCTCAACGGCCTCGTTTGTTGTTTTTGCATACGTGACCGGAGTTGTCGCAAATAAAAAACGTCACCACCTGACCGCGAAGGCCCCACCCACATCGAGGTGGTACTGAACTGTAATGGAAAACGACTGAGGCTGAGGTGAGTCGAGCCTAGCCAATCCAAGTAGGGTAGGAACTAGTGGAAAAGGGCCATTTGTGCCTCAGCACCTGCTGACTCTGCTCTGTCAGTTTACGTGGCCTACCACTTTGTGGCTGAGTTGCTGTCATTCCCAATCGCCTCCACTTTGCTATAATACCACTGACAGTTTACTGTGGAGTATTTAGGAGAGAGGAAATTTCACGTCTGGCCTGGTTTCACAGGTGGCATCTTATCACAGTACCAGGCTAGTATTCACTGAGCTCCTGAGAGGGACCCATTCTTTCACAAATGTTTGTAGAAACAGTCTGCATGCCTAGGTTCTGGATTTTATACACCTGTGGCCATGGAAGTGATTGGAACACCTGATTCCAATTATTTGGATGGGTTAGACAATATTTTTGGAAATATAGTGTATATAATATGACACAAAAACATACAAATATTTAGTATAAAATATATATATATATAGATATACATGTATATGAAAAGTGGTCAGACTGCAGGTCAGCCCCACCACTGGGCATCCCACAGTGGCATCCGGTCGACAGGTGCAGTTAAAAACCAGGATGGTGAGAAGATGGAAGGTTTGGGAGGCAACGGAGAGCACAACACCTGAAAAAGGAGAAGAGAGCGATACGAAAGATGATGGGCAATGTTGATTCATAATTCAGGACAATCTGAGATTTGAGATAAGACAGACAGGGTGAAGGTGCTTAGTGGACAATAGGACTCCCTCCTGCAGCCTAGGCCTGTAGCAGCATAACTAGGAGGTGGTCTAAGAGACAACAGAGTTAAAGGCTTTATCAGAAATGAAGATCTTCAGCCTAACCTTAAAAGTAGGGAGAGTCAGCCTCCTGGACCGAGGTTGGGAGTTGATTCCATAATAAAGGAGCCTGATACCCTTTCTAGACTCTAGGAACAGCAAGTAAAACTGCATTCAGGGAGTGGAGTGTTCTACTAGGACAGTGTGGAACTATGAGATTTTTCGCATAGATTGGAGCTTTATCAGTCAGATCTTGTTTGTAGAAAGTAATATTTTGAATTCAATTCTAAATTTAACAGGGAGCCAATGCAATGAAGCTAGAACTGGTGAGATGTGGTCTCTCCACCCAGTTCTGGTTAGTACTGGTACACGGCCTAGCAGGCTAGCGGAAGCCTCTTTAAATCAAACATGTGCCGTACACCCTGTAGTTGGTGTTCTCCAACAGTCTTGGTACGTTGGACACTGGTCCACCTGGTTGTTATTTATTTATTTATTTAAATTCTTTGAGACTGAGGCTCATTGAAAATCTGGAAATGTGTAAAATCTTGTCCAGAAATGGAAGAATAAGAGGAAGGTAATAAGTGACGTATCTGAGTCCCAAAACCAGCTGATAAAACCTCTAAACCAACTCTCCTGCTATCTTCAGTGTGTCCAGATCCTGTGGACAAATACCTGGAGGAGACGTCCGTGCGCTACATTTCCCCCAGAGGAGCAGAGCCGTGCACGAACACAACGCCTCACAGGAGACCAGGTGGGAGTTTGAAGTTCCAGGGTGCCACATTTAGGACTATGTAGGACACTGGTGGACCATGTAGGACCACATAGAACGCTGTAGGACCATGGTTCTACAGTCAGTAACACAATATCAACATTCAAGACAGATGTCAATCATCCAGGAAGGACGTACAGTAGATTCACTGTCAGAAACATCTAAATCAGGAGTCTTTTTGAGACCCGAGTTCGCCCGTCTTCATACATGTTTCTACAGACCTGCTGCTGGTCTGGATCAGTTTCAGCCGGCAGATCTGGATGATCTTTGTTCCAGATTAACAACTCAGCTGCTTGTTTGAGACTTTTACTGATGTCTTTCCCTTCTGGTATTGTGTGTTCTCTGTCAGATAATTGTTGTTTTGATCTTGTGTCTATCTTCAGGTCCTCAGCCAGTCATCTGTTGTCCCCCATCAGGACCCCATGTGGGACCTCCCAGAACCAAACCGGTTCCTCTGACACACCGCAAACGGAAGAGGAGCCATTCCTCAGCCGACTGCAGGGAGAAGCAGACCTGCGGTAAAACAATCACTAAATCAGAAATAAGATGGGCTGCTCTGGTTCTTCTAAGAACCTGAAGAGCACCGCTGCTCCGGTTCTCTAGAAACCTCTGGAGCCAGCACCTCGAGTGTCTCTAGAAACCTCTGCAGCTCGGCTCCTCGGGTTCCTCTAGAAACCTCTGGAGCTCGACTCCTCGGGTTCCTCTAGAAACCTCTGGAGCTCGACTCCTCGGGTTCCTCTAGAAACCTCTGGGGCTCGGCTCCTCGGGTGCCTCTAGAAACCTCTGGGGCTCGGCTCCTCGGGTGCCTCTAGAAACCTCTGGAGCCCGACTGTGATTCTCTAGAAACCTCTGGAGCCGGCTCCTTTGGTTCCTCTAAAACCTAGAAGGCCGTATACTAAGGTTCCTCTAGAAACTTCAGGAGCCGGCTTCTCTGGTTCTCTAGAAACCTCCAGGCATAGTTGCTCTGGCTGCTCTACAAGCCTCCAGAGTCCGGTTGCTTTAGTTCCTCTAGAAACCCATGGAGCCATCAGCTCATGTTGCTCTAGACACCTGACTACTCTTCAAACACACCAACGCTGATAATCATCTTTATAATCAGGAACAAAAGTTAAAGGTTTGATGTGAAAAAAGTTCTCAGATTTTCTCCACAAGACAAAATTTTGACTTTAAAGTTCTCAGCTAACGCAAGAGAGAAAAATAAGAGTGAGAGAAAGAAACTTTGTAAACAGGAAGTGATAAATGTGGTCAGGATTTCCGCCCCCTAGTGTGCATACACTCCACTACATTCATGGAGAGAAACACTAAACATTTCCCACAATGCATCACATAGAGCCTTCTGCTATCAGTGGAAAATGATGTTTTGCCTTTGATATGTGAGCATTTATTTATTTTTTTGTTGAATAAAAGTTTAAATGAAGTTAGAGGCTTTTTTAAATAACATATCATTTAATTTCATATAGCTGCAGTTCTTTATTCCTGCAGTCAGAGATACTTGACAGATTTTTATGAGGTTTTTTTTTTTAAAGAAAGTACTGTAACTGTAATTTTGTCATAAATTACAAATTTTGCTAAATCACAACTTTTTAACTTGAGATTTAGACTTTTGCAGAACACTTTTTGACATAAAACTTCTGATAAAATTTCTGATTTTAACTGTAGCTTAATGCCCTTTAATTACAGTAGTTTTGCAAATTCACAACTTTTTAACTTAATTTTACAGCTTTTTGTCAAAATGTGACTTTATGTGGTAAAATCAGTTTTTTTTTTTTTTTTCTTTTCATGTTAAACAGTAGCAGCGATAGTTTTTTATGGAACAGAGTTTCTGATACTCGATGGTGTTGAAGCTGTTGGTTCACTAAGCTGCTCCAGCAGCGTCCCATCATGCATTGTGTTCAGGAAGAAAACTACAAAAACAAAAAAGAAAAGGTAGTGATGTTGGGGACAAATAAGCTGTAAATTTGAGAGCAGCGCAGAAAAAGCAAAATTGAGTTTGCATCCAGCTAAGACTCTGAGGATTTAATTGGCTGTGTCCCAGGAAGAGGAAGCTTGTTTTTGGATGTGGGCGTGGCCTATTTGACGGCGTAAATGCAGGTTTTTTTTGTTTTGTTTTTTTCCCCTGTGTGGCATTAAAATCAGACTAAAGTTTTCCTGTTTTATGCCATGGACATTCAACCAACTGTGTCACTCTCTGAGTGAATGAGTTGTAAAAGAGAGACTGTAAAAACCATACAGTGAGAACCAGGCATAAACACAGCAAACACAACACAGTTTTAAATCCTGTGAATTGTTTCTCTTCCAGATATCCGCCTCCGTGTTCGTGCTGAATATTGCCAGCACGAGTCAGCGCTGCAGGGCAACGTTTTCTCCAACAAGCAGGAAGCGGTGGAGCGGCAGTTCGAGCGCTTCAACCAGGCTAACACCATCCTGAAGTCCAGAGACCTGGGCTCCATCATCTGCGACATCAAGTTCTCGGAGCTCACCTACCTGGACGCCTTCTGGAGGGACTACATCAACGGCTCGCTGCTTGAGGCCCTCAAGGGGGTCTTCATCACGGATTCCCTCAAACAGGCTGTCGGCCATGAGGCCATCAAACTGTTGGTCAACGTGGACGAGGAGGACTACCAGGCCGGGCGCCGCAAACTGCTGCGTAACCTGGTCATGAGCGGTGGGAGCCCCCCAGGGGGCAGCAGAGATGGGGTCTCCTAGATGTCCATGGTGAGACTTGTGAGGGACGGGTGTGCCCGAAAGGAACAGAGGGACTTCCAGTTAGCCCATAACTTCCATAGGAAACCACCTGGGAGCATGTTGGAGACCCAGACGAGGTCCGGTGTCGCTCTGAACGTCCGTCAGTGACGTCATGGACGATAGTGTGTGCGTTGAATTAACTAGTCTCATGTTTGTTGTATGTTAGCTCATTCAAACTTTTCTTAACTTTAATAATACGCTAAAGTGAAGTCGTTTTCAGTAAACGTTGATGCCGCTCCCAGAGGGAGTTTCTGTCAGACTCGTTCATCTTTCATCCCCGTTTCCACAGTTCTGTCCTAACTGTCCTTCAGCCACCGGGTCCGGTGGTCCTGGTGCCAGTATGTAGGACAGATGTTTGGTTGGTTGTAGGGACGCGCGTTCTCGCTCGTCCTCTGGTGTTCTGGTCCCTCCACTGCTGTAGACCTTGTCCTCTTCTGGAACTGTGACTGTGGGACTGTCCTCCACGCCCCCATGACCCACAACCCACACTGAACTGTTTCTGTTTTTGTTTTTTTTGTTTTGTTTTTTTAATAAGCTCAAATGACATTGAAGAAATAAACAGCAGAGAAATCCCAGCAGTCATGTGCAGTGGTGTCGCTGCAGTCGTAGTCATGTCTCTTGCAGGTGTGGTGACCGCCGCAGGTGCCGTTGCAGTTAAATCCTCCAAGGTTTGAATCAAAGACGACTGCTGGATGGAAGATGATGCGTATGTTTAAGTGTCCACTTGATTCAGGCCTTTGAGGATCACCAATCCATCTTTCTTAAGGTTTCAGCATCAGCAGCTGGTTGCTATGGAAATGCATACATTCTAGATTTATTAAGCATTGAACATCACTTATTACTATTCCCCATATTTATTCTGCTTATTTTCCTATTTCTGACCGATTGGGTTGGAAAGCACAATTTTTTTTATTTAAATAAAGGAAATAGAAAAACAAAAATAAATTAAAAATCGAAAAATATTTCTATTTTTGAAATATTGGATCGATGAACTGCGATGGACTGGCGACCTGTCCAGGGTGGACCCCTGCCTTTCGCCCAAAGTGAGCTGGGATAGGCTCCGGCAGGCCCCCGTGACCCTGCACAGGACATAGCGGGTATAGATGATGGATGGACGGATGGATGAAGAGATTTTTCTCTGTTTCGACAGCTTGGGTCACGACTCCTGTTAGAGTCTTGGAGAGAGTTAGGATTGGTTAATATTTCACTCTTTTAAGAGGGTTGATTGCATTTGGTTATAAAAAATAAAAAAAACACGCTTGTATATTTCCTTTATAGCCCAGGAATCACTCAAGACGGTTCCTCACAAATACATGAACTAGATCTTCTCTCGTGGACCAAATTATTCCTACAAATCAAATTAAACCATAGTTTATGAAAAGTATGCCTAGGCAGAATTCTGTGCTGCCACTTAGCCTAAACAGCATATCTTTGGGGTTGGAGGAAAGCAGAGCGCCCAGACAAACCTCCGTAGGGACAGAAAGAACATGAGGCCTCCACACAGAAAGACCAGCTGAACCAAGATCCACCTGAACCTTCTAGCTGTGACGCGTCAGAGCTAACCTCTGAACCACTGGCTCCAACATGACTGCAGTAGGACCTGTTAATAATTGCTGTGTTCTTATCTGCTGCACCAAAAGAAGAAACAGAAAACAGAATTATAAGTCAATTTAAGCTTTATTCTATCATGCACAACGTTTTCCGGCTGGAGGTCCACTAACACCAACATGGGATGGTCAAAAGTGAACCCAGAACAGTGATCGTCTCTCGTCTTTGTACCCAAACAGAAGGGGGGTTCTGTATGCAAGTCTTTGCCTTATTTGGTAAAACCAGATAGTAAGAAAGAATTGTTAACCTGTCGATGTTTTGAGTTATCTGTTCTTGTGCATTGCTTTACCCAAACAATGAGAGACTCAAGTCAGCAACCCCAAACAGTCTGAAACAGCCAGGAATGTAGAAAAACAGGAATGTGAGAGGCCACCCCAAGAAATCTGTAATCTTTACATTTAAACCATTTGATCAAATCCTAACAGACCCAACACCGTCATGGGAGGGACAGAGCGTACAGAAGATGGACAGTGTTATTGATATTTTAATGATTCAGGACAATCGGAGTCCCCACAGCAGCCTAAGCCTATAGCAGCATACCCAACCTTCAACACAAAACTGAAACTTCACTATATAATATGGAGCATTTGAGAAGATGGGCAGAGGCAAACAAAGGCTTTAAATTGTGACCTTTTAACTTAAAATTAGTTTTTGTTGGAAAAATATCAACTTTTTCCAACAATGTGACATAAAATTAGGACAACTGTAAAATTTTTTAGCCTAAAATCACATACTTTTGTTATATAATTTGACAAAAAGGATCAACTTCTGTGGTGGACTGATGACCTGTCCAGGGTGGACCCCTGCCTTTTGCCTGAAGTGAGCTGGGATGGGCTCCAGCAGACCCCCGTGACCCTGTACTGGAAATAGCAGGTATAGATAATGCATGGATGATCAACTTTTAGTGTTGTAAATTATTTTTCAATCGTTTATCAAATCCTGACTTTCTGACATCAACCAGCTGCTCTCCACCTCAGTTATTCCACATTTCCTCAGAAATGTTCTAGTTAGAACATTATGATGGTCTATAAACGCTCTCATGGACCAGATGAGATGAAGTGTTTGGCCTGTGGCCCTTGACTGTAGCGTGTAATCTATCGGGTCCTTGTCCCTCCGTGTCCTCATGTTTCAAGGAAATGTTTTGGACCTGGGTCAGAACAGCAACAACTGCCCGGACCACTCAGAACCAGACCATGTCTTCTGTCTCCTGAGAACTCTGGCTGGAGCCGGAACCCCAAAAGACTAAAGTGGACTTTTGTCATAAAGTCTTTTTTTTTTATTTATTTTTTTATTTCACAGAAATCGCAACCTGTAACATAAAACTGCAACTCATGTTTCTTCTGTCCTCACTTTAATTCTAAAAAGAAGCAAAGATGATTTAATTCTCATTTATATAATTTGATTTGTTAGTCACAAACATGAATTTTTCCTTCTCTGATTCATCTTTGGTTCTCAGATTTTAGATTTTAATTGTCCATCTGGAGCTGAACTGAATGTGACATGCGGATAATAATAGAAAAACATTTGGAGAAATGATTGCCCAACTTTAGTACACAGGGTTCTGGAATGTGAAAGCCTGCTTTCACTTTCATTTTCACTCCAGGGTTTCTTGGAAATCAGGACAGTTTTAAGTAGTCTCCTCCCTCCTCCCAAACACTCACAGGCCTCTTCCTGCTCCTTCAAAAGGAGAACCACAGCCTCCTCCTGTTCTCAGACAGGTTTTTGATGGACACGGACTTCAGGTTGGACCCTCGCTGACTCCAGAACGACCCTGAGGTGAGATTGATGTCCAGGTTTAATATATGTACACACACACACACACACACGCACACACAGGGGCTGTTGCTAAAACTATGTCATAGAATAATACTATTATTGACTGGCATGCTCTGATGA
>JBAMYA010104926.1:0-19974 GCA_037176975.1 Arrhamphus sclerolepis | reverse complement strand
GGTGCAACGTATTTTTATCCCAAAACAGGCAGAAATCCGAGCTGTACCACCAAAACAAAGTAGGCTAGGCAGCAGGCTACAACCCATAGCTACAACCGCGAAAGCATTTTATTTTTCTTAAAATGGTTAAACGTGTGCTTTGGGCACTTGTAAAAGTGACACCCGCTAAGATATTTGAGAGCCCTGGCTCAAATAATGGTCATATAGTTTTTATAGGTAAGTCTGTTGGTGGGAGGCTGCCAGCATCAGCTGCTAGCTCTGCCATGCTGTTAGCTAAACTAATCAAAACATCCAGTTTTTGCGTTTTTTTCATACTCGTACCCTAAGTTTTCCTTTTTATTAATATCCAGTTGCTGTTGGTTTTCTTAGGTACATTAATTAGCAATAAAGCGATGTTAAAATGCATTTTTACAATGGGAGTGGACAGGAGAAATAATAATTTTTTGTCCCACCTAGCAACAGAGGCGGGACTTGACAAAGAGTCAATTTTGGATGTGTTGCATATGGTATGAATTTTGGCAAGATTGTGTATTTTTATTTGATCTTGCCATTTCCAGCTCAGCTCCTGCAGAAAGTCTAAAATACACTCTAGATGCAAGTGTTACATCCCTACAAAGTATTATACAATATATTTACAATAATGTTATGATAATAACAGCAAAAAAACATGTCCATTAAAATCAATTCAAATAGCAACATTTGATCTGACTTCCAATAAAACATCATACATGCATTTTATTATATCTGGGCGTCAATCCCTTTTTTTCTTTTAAATGCCAGGTGTCTGTCATGATGTCATCATAGTTTTATATGATAAAAAAGAAAAATACATGAAAAGTAATTTAATCAGGTAGCTATAAAAAAAAAAAATACACTGTTGTCATTGAGATTTTTTTTTTTACCTACATTTGATCTTCATTATACATTTTTAAATATTTTAAAATCTCTTGAATTGAATGAATATTTCATATCAATACAAATCAAGTTGTGATTACAGAAGCAGTAGTAGCCAATGAAATGAAAGGAGAAGGGACTAATCAGTCAATGAATCTGTATTTGTATAGCACATTTAAACCACCAAGCTCTTCACGACAATCAAAAATCAAACATGGTGTAAAATAAGAAGACACATAAAACCTAAGAAAATGAAAAATACTCCAATAAAAAAAGTGACAGTGATATTATGCTGCAAATGCTATTCTGTAGTTTAGTTTGGTTTTGAACAGTGGCGGGCCAGTGAGGTTGTGTAACTCAAAGCATGTGGCTTATTTGTGCAGCGAGTAGGAAATTTGCTTTTTTCTTGTACAAAGAAGCAACGTCATAAGCGCCATCGTCAGTACAGTTATGCAACGCTGCTGTGTGAGTCCTCCGTCACTGTCAAGGGTGAGCTGACAGGGGAACTACAGAAACTAATGAGACTTAATGAACAACTAAATGAATGTCACCGAGACCTGAGAGGTGTTCCAGGCATGTCCAACTGGGAGAAGGTATACACAGGACACGCTGAAGAGGTTACTGTTCACTGCTAGCCTGGAAACACCTTAATGTCCTCCAAGAAGAGCTGGAGGAGGTGGCTGAGGAGAGGAAAATCTGGGCCTCTGCTTAGGCTGCCGCCCCAACAACATGAACCCAAATAAGCAGGGTGGATGGATGAATGTATGACAAAGACCATGGAAGAACCTGCTTTTTAATTGCATTATATAGACCCTGGCCAAGGTACAAAAATGTATAAACGTGGTGGTTGGAGGGTTGGACTGCAGGTCAACCATGCTAGTTGGTGTCCTACAGTGGGATCTAGTAGACAGGTGAACGCTGGGATGGTCAGAAGATGGAAGACAGATGGCTTCTCACAATCACAGCAGATGACAAATCATTGTAAATGATTTGACGCATCAAAACTGATTATTAAGGCTAATGTTTACAAGTACTGTATCATTAAGGATGTGTTAGAACACCATCTCCACTGTATATGGACTAAAAATTAAAAAAAAGAAGATAAATAAATCAATTAATAAAATTCAATCAAACAAAAACTCTGCACACTGCAACTTCCAGGTTTTCCCTTTGAAGTAAACTGTGAAGTGCAGTTACCACTACTGGCTGACTCCAAAAGCCAGTTTAGTGTGTCCATGAGTGGTCACAGCTGTGTGTAGTTGTGTCTTCTGGAGTTTGTTTCTCTTTGATTCAGCATAAACTTCTCAAGGATGTTAAGAAATTCACTGTCGTGAGCAATCGTGAGCAACCAGAACAAAAAAAACAAAAACAAACATATTATTTTCTGAAAATTAGCTCAGACTTGTTCATTTTAACTAAAATATGTAATCAGAGGTGGCGATGGAGAAAATAGAGACGTTTCTGTGAACCTTGATATCTACAGTATTGTTGTTTTTACTTTTGTTATTTAAACTGTGGCAATTATTTTAAGTCTGGATCTGAGCATCATCCTGCCACTTGTCAGGATTAGGGTTTGCTTAGTTGGTTTGGGGGATTTTTCTAATTTCTCCTTGTTTCGTGTCCTCCTTGTCCCCTGTCTTGCTCACTTCCTGATTTACTTTGAAGGTCTTTCTTTGTCTTCATGTTCTTTGTTTGACTTTCCTTAGCCTCCCTGATGTTTTGCACCTGTGTCCTGTCAGCCCCAGAGATGTCATGTCTGTCCTTGTTCCTGGCTGGCTCAAACTGCGTCTTCCCATCAGCTCTGTTAAGTCCCGGACTCCGTTTCAAAAGGGAGGTTAAACAAACAAACAAAAAAAAAAAATATAACTCGGAGTCAACAAACTCTGAGACAAGAAACTGAGTTTCAAATCATCAACATCTTTACATACGCAGAATGTGACATGTCATCGTTCATCGTCTTCAAAATGATCATTATGATAGATAATGATATGATAGATTTTCTGATTAAACTTAACTCGTTTCAACTTCGTGAAGGGGAGGAGACAGAGAGTATGCTGAAGTAAAACTGCTCCCAACAGACTTGAGGATGAGTTTCTGAAACCGGCTCAGCTGAACCCTCTGGTTCAGAGTTAAGCAACCTCGCTTTTGTGAAGCAATTTCTCTAGTTCCTGTTCAACATACTCAGTTTCTACATAACCCGCTTTGTGAAATGGACCTCAGGTGTTGGTCAATCCTCCTTTGTTTTATTTTATTTTATTTTTTTGACACTCATCCAAGGGATTAGCAATAATGAGCATTTTGTTGGATTTTTCCTGCTGTACTGCATTTGGGTCCTCACCATGCCTTCAATCAAGACAGAAAGTAACAGCCAAACTTGGACCCAGTAGGAGAAAGAGTTCCTCTGAGTATTTCTTCTGGGAGGTGGAGAAGTCCTCGCAGCGTGAGAAGGCTCAGAGGGCGGAGGAGACTGAGTGGCTCTGGCTGGGAGTTGGATGAGGACTCGTTGTTTTGGGGCTCGTGCTGGGAGGCCCCACAAGTCTGTGGTTCGGAGGTGGATGCTTGGCTCATTATCTGCTGGTGACCGCCTTTGAGTGGGCACAGGGGTCCTCCAGGAGGAGAAGGGGGAAGACGAGGAGGACGAGGATGCAGGGTAGGAAGTCGTCCAGCCGAAAACCATTCTGCTGTCCTGCATTAGGGTCCTCGCCATGCCTCAAATCGTCCCACTTTTATATCGTATATGTATAATCCCAAATCAGAAAACATATAAATTTGAGATATTTCTTTTTTTCTTCATCCTTTTACTTGTGAGGACTATCAACACATTTAAAAAAGAAAAATTAAGTGGGTACAGTAAAACTTTTGCTAGTTAGTAGTAGTAAATATGCCTCCAGAAAAGATTTTCATTAGACCATTATTATTCTTATTTCCTCAGCAGATCCTTGTTGAAGTTTTTTTTTTTTTTCACTTTCTTATTAGCACTAAAGTTTTTTTGGGGGGGTCATAAAATCAATTATCTTGAGTTCATACTGAGAGCAGTGAGAAAATATGACAAGAATATTTTATTGTCCACATTTTGCCATGTTGACAGAGAGTCTGACAAAAGCTTTTATTTTCTTTTGATAAAGTCTTAAACACAAAAGTCACATTTTTAAGTGAATATTTAATAATGTCGTGATCAGGATGAAGCAACACAGAACAGAGAGACAAAAAAATCTGTTCTGTTTTATTCATGTTTCCAAATGTAACTGAGAAAAAAAATGAATTCAATATAATACAGTTTTATTTCTTTTTCCTGCATTTCATGAATCAAGAATAGAAAGTTACATTTTATTCAAATGATTTAAAATGATGTGATCTTATGATTGTAGGTGACTTTCCATTTTATCATCTATATTTTTTTTTCTTTTTCTTTTTTGAGTGACAGCTGCATCATAAACTTGATTTATAAGCTGTGAATGAATCCTTACACAGCATAATCATTCTTAATTTAATTATAATATGACTTGTGCTTTGTTGTTGTTGTTTTTTTTTAATATGGGAAACAATCCATACATTATTTACATTACACATATCTGTTTTTAAATTTTTTATTTCATATTGTGACATCAGGCATATCTCTCTTTCAGTAAAAAAATAAATAAATATAGCAAAGCTACATTTAAAATGGCATGTTGCCAGAGAGGGCTGATGGGTGATAATTTTGACTTGTTGCTTTGGCCTCATATAATTTATTCTGATGAGCTCATATTATGAAAGCAAGCGCTGAATATAGTGGAATAAATTACATTTGGAGACATTCATTTTTCCTCTGTCTGATTCATATCTATGGGGATTAGGAGGCTAAGTAGCAGCCAGGTGCTGCTAATCAAATGTATTTAATTCATTCATCACCAGCACCTCAATAAAGACATACATTTTAGCAGTATTCTGGACTGGAGAATTCAGCTCTTTATTAGTACAACACCAAGGAGGAAAAACATCAGTAGTGTTTTTAGAGAAGCAGACGCTGCTGCTTATCAGTCTGGGAAAGGATTGTGTTGCCATTTTCAAACAACTTTATGTAGAGAAACAGACTATTCCCAGGCAACAATCATCCAAGACATTAGCCAGTTTTCTCAGTAGTGTCAAATTATCTGACACTCTACAGGCTAGGACTTCTTTTATTTTTTGACAGGATCGTTTCACAGCAATCCCAGAGTGTTGCAGCTCCAGGCTGGTTGAAGTCTGTGTTCACACCACCAGCCCAAATCTGATTTTTAAGACTCTGATCTTTGCGACTGTTGACTGCAGTCCACATGGTTGCTGTGGTAACCTGTATGCATAGAACATATGTAAATACACCTGAATGGAGTGCAACGAAAGGGCTTTGCTACTGTCACAAATGTTTGTGTGGAGCTGTGGTGCAAACGTCTTCAACGTTACAAGGAAAGCGCCAGAGACGGGACACTTCTGTGCACCGCTTTATTATGAGCAGCAACAGGGTGCGTAGCTACCCCAGGCAGGTTAGCCGTCTCCCTTGAGTGACCTCAGTATGGAATCTTAATCTCAATTGGATATTTTTTTTATTTATTTTTCTTCATGTGGTTGTAACACTCTTCAGATTGTCAAAAAATATACCAATATAAAGTCTGGGTATGCTGAATATCAGATTTGGGCTGGCAGCATGAGCAACAGCCTATGTGAAAAAGGTGAGCAACATTTCCAAATAATGAGCACCAGGAGACCTTGTGGGTAGTTTGCCTCTTTCAGTAAGGTACCACTAATTTATACACAGAAGGAACGACTAATCTCTCTATCTCAGCACGTAAGCGAGAGATAAAAAAAAAAAAAAAAGCTTTGCCGAAAACTGTCTCAATATAACTCCTTGCTTGTAAGCAATATGTTTAACCATGACTTGCATACAGCAGTGAGTTAGTAGGAGTCAAGGAGGCGGATTTGAAAACACATTTCAATATTTTAAACACATTCCTGTGGGGAATATACAGAGAGGAGGAAATCCTGAGGCAAAAGTTTCATAAAACACACGGAAAAAGAGTGCAACTACTCAACGGCTCAAAGCAGAACATTTGTAGATCTAACAGTGAATCAGAGACACAGATTAAACTTCAAACAGAACATATTTGCACACAACCATTGTTATTATTATTTTTCATTTTAAGAGAGAACGACAAGGAAGCTGTTCTCAATTTTAAAGAGAATAATAATAAAGAATGTCCTTGATTTAAAACAAGTCAAACCTAATACATGTTTTCAGGATGACTATGGTTGGGTGTTCAAATTAAAAAGGAAAAAGAAAAAGGCAAAATAAGCAAAACTGGGGGAAAAAAGTAATTAAAAATAGATCATCGTGTCATGGGGCCACAAGTGATTTGCTAACTTCTCCAGACAGATAGTGAATTTCTGTTTGTTGCCTACTAAACATGCTCAAGGTGACTCAAAGTGAAGGTAATTATCTAAATCAGATGAGATGGCTCAATATCCACATATTTATCTGAATCTTGACCGGGGAATTTTATTTTATTTATTTATTTTTTTCCTAAATTCAGCCTTGGTGGAGGTATGGTATCTCTAATTGAGGAAGAAGACTTATGTTGTTATATTTTTATATTGCTTTAAGTTTGGTTAGGTACAGGTTTAATTAGGCATCACAAAACTTGGGTTCTGTTCTCGTCTTAATGAAGGAATTGCCAACTTAATAAATAAATTAATGATTTCAAATTGCCAATAAACAATTTCAGAATTGTTCTTTTTTTTTCAAGATTGTCTGTCTCTTTTTAAGTAGTTTCACCTTAATGATACCTTTTGGTTGAACTCTGCTGTTACTTTACATGTAAAAGATTTTAACAGAATTCTGCAGCCTGATATTTCAAATATTTCACCTCACAAAGCTGCCCTAAAATCTTGGCCTATGCAAACATTGTCAATTATTTATTTTATTTTTTTTCTCCATTTCCCACTGGGATAGCTTTCCACAGCGTCAGAAACACAGAACATGCTGGCAAGGCAACTGGTCGACAGCTGGTGCGCAAAGCTTGACTTATGCATGGAAAATACCACGGAAATGGGACTTAGGTTGAAAGGAGAATATTTATCAAGAGCACAAGCAGTCTTATTCAGCCTATGTACCAAATGTGCTGGTATCCTGAAAGGATCAAAGCTCAGAGGAATTCTCCAGGAATTCCATCCATAATGGGACGTCCTCTATTGATGCTGAGAGCCAGCTTCTCCATGGGAGTGGAGGGTGTGATGATGGTCCTCCATCTGTTTTACTGACCTCTGTGTTATTCCCACTGGCTTTGAATGAATGTTGTTGAACAAGTAAATGATTGATCAATTATTTAATAATAATAAAAAAAAACTCTATATGGGTGTAGTGATTCAGAGATTTTTACTTTTAACCATTTTCAATCCATCCATTCATTACCTACATCTGCTTATTCCTGTGCAGGGTCACAGGGATCTGCTGGAGCCCACCCCTGCTTTTTCCAGGGCTGTAAGGCAGGGGTACACCAGCCTGATGTCAACCAGGTTGGGTACACCATGGACAGGTCTCCAGTCCATTGCAGGGCCACATGTGGACAAACACCCACACACACACTCGCCCATTCCTACGGCAATTTTAGAATCACCGTTGACCCTGACATGTGTGTTTTGGACTGTGGGAAGAAGCTGGAGCATTTCAAACCAGATTTTTACATTTTATCTTTATATGTTGCTACAGTCCTGTCACAACATAGCCTATGTTGTGTTGTCCACTAAAAGGATGTAAATTACATCCAAAAGTAAATTAATGGTATAAAAATATCAAGGTGATTTTTTTTCATATTTCATGTTCTCATGAATGATCACATTTTTTTTTCTCTCTCTGACTTCCGTGTATTTTTTTAAAAATGAAATCATAGTTTTTTTTAATATATAGACATATTTTTGATAAGCCACAAGTGGAATGTTGTTTCTCTAATTGTGAGAATGTTTACCTTTTTATTTTTGTGCCATTATTACTGTGATTTCAACTCTCATTAGATGATGTCATGTGATTATCTAATGAGCTGATAATCTTTTTTTTTTTTCATTGGTGAGAATCTGAAATGAAAAGGAGCTTAGTGACAAAGGGGAAAAAACCCAGAAATAAATAAATGAGATTAGGAAACAGTGACATTAACATCAGTACTGTGCAATGATTTTGACTGAACAGCATTAAGCATCAGACCATAAGTGATACTGACTCACTGACTGGGTAGAAACACAAAGATCGATCATTGCTTGAAAAGACCCGGAAAATAGAACAGAAAATCTATCTGTGTCCTTACCTGCTAAAACAGACCAAAACAATAGCGCTTACAAAACATTTGTAGGCCTATTTATTTAAATACATTTTGACCAACTAAACTACTGTAAAACACCAAATAAAGGCTGGGGCGTTTATTTGCTTAAATCGCTCAAATCAACAGGTGTTTATTAGGAACCTGAGTTTATTTGGGGCCTGCCTTCATTAATTGTGTCTCCATTCAACTCAAATCTCACCAAATATAACAAAAATAAATAATAATACCTGTAATAAAATGCTAATAATAATAGCCTACCGTAATAATACCAGTGTAGCCTGACACTTAGCTTTGTAGTGTCAGGCTATACTGGCTATTTGCATTTAAATTGGTACGCTACTGAGTTATCCTATTAGGTTATATTAATTATAGCAGCTACAAATGAGGTTACCAGTAACTTATTGCAGATGGAGAAACACGGATCAAACTATTTTGCGACCTTTTGGGGATATGGAATGTTTACTATCAATATGAATAGGCCTAGCGATGTGAGGGCTGGCTGTAATATGATATTATAATAAAAGGGAAAAGGCCGCTGTATGAAAAAAACTTTATTTTTCAGTCCGAAATTAATGTTACTGTCACTCTGCACCAAAAAACAGATATCATTCAGAACAAATATTCTGTTAGTTCATATAAATTCCACAAGACATCATTTTAATAATCAACTACCGGTAAAAGAAACAAACTGTACCTCAGCTGTGGGCTACAAAACAATACAAGTAGATGAACGAGCATCATTAAAAATAATCCCCACTGGTAGGAAATGACCATAAAAATATCTTAGCACTGCTTATTAGCTACATCGTAACAAAACTGCTGCTACATGTAGGCTATAGGGTCAAACTGTTGCCTATGCTGTCATGTCAGATCTCCCTCATCATCACAGTTATCCAGCTCACCCTCACCCTCCTCCATGTCCTTCTCCCCCCCATCATCCTCCACTGGAAGTTCATTCTCACATTCTTCCTCCGAGTCATTCTCTTCCTCCATCTCTCTTTGACACCTGTTATCTCTCTCTGTCTGGCCCGAGCCAGCATATCCCCGCCTGCTGCGCACGGCTGTCCCTCTCTGAAACAGTTGATTACGTCATCCTCGTTCCTATCTCCTGGCAGTGACAGGCAACACACCTGGAAAAGCAATATTACAAAAAGATATCTTCCAGTTACCAGTAAAATCTATTTTCCTTCAGAGCATGTCCATAGACACACACATTCTAATGACATACACTTAGGCTACCTTGAATGATTTTTTAACCTGCTCCACGTCCAATTTGTCCCACGCTGAGAGCACCCACTTGACAAGGAGGCGGCGGCAGGTTCCCTCCTGCTGTGTACTCTTCATCGGTGTTCCCGGTCATCCAGTTGTCGTATGATTCATGCAGGCTGGCCTTGAACGGCTTATTCCACACGACATCTGGGGCTTGGATGTATTTTGTACAGCCTCCAGGAATGACCGCCGTGGTCATGTTGGTGCCCCATTTGAGCTCGGTGGTGCTGATGTGGCACCTGTACGCATCCCCCACAAGGAGTTGGTGCCAAAATTTCAATTTTCCCACCACTCGTTGCAGCCAGTCTGCGGTCAGCACATGGTTCATCCACCCGTTCTTGGATGATGCGATGACAACAACTCCGATGATCTGTATTGCCTTCACATCTCCTACAGCCCCCTGGAAGACAATCTAGGGCTTCAGCTTTGTTCCATCAGCACCACAGTAAGGTGGCTCTTCTCGTGGCCCGTTGTTTGTAGTTGTACACTGTGGGCTCCTCTCTCTTCCACAGTTGTTGACCCCACCATATCAAACCAGACCGCCGTCTCGTCCATTGCTATTACGTCTCGATTCTTAACTTCTTTGCAATGGTCTCCTGTGTGGCACAGGTGACAAAATTCACAAGTTTTTCAGTGAATTGCCCAGCTTCTTTTTGGGCCAGGGTTGTACGTCTTCAGACACTGAAGCCATTCCTCTTCAGGTATCGATCTAGCCAGCCAGCGCTAGGCGCGAACAGCTTCTCATTGTCAGCTATGGTCTGATACAACTCTTTTCCCTCTTTATCATCTTCCACGATGCACGCTTGTGAAGTATCCAAGCTACGACTTCAGCCTCCAGCTCTTCACTCACCTTTTTTCTCCATCCACCATGCAACCTCGTGCGCTTGCTGTTTTCCATAGCTAACTCTTGGAACTTGGTTTTATTTTTTTTCCACTGAGACTCTTTTGCTGTCCACGCCGAATTGTCGGGCTGCTCCTTCGCCGCTATTTTGCTCTATCCAACTACATTTAATCTGAATTTAACATCATATTTCTTGTGAGAAGCCGTTGTGTTGGCCATGGTGCTAGATTGCGCCATTCTCTTTGATACACAAGCCGCTCAACTTCATAAACCATCATCAGTGTGGTCACTGTATTTAGGTAGGCTACATTTGCATTTGGTAGAATCATTTTTGGCAACCAGAAAAACAATGTTAGACCTGGCCTTTATTTGGGATGGGCGTTTAATATAAAAAATATTTTGCTACATCCGGCGGATAATTGGGACGGGCAAAAATTGGGCGCTCGGCTATTATTTGAAGTTTTATGGTAACAGATTTAGCATTAATAGAGGGTAACCGAGTGGGAGGGAAACGCTCACACTGATCTGGGGATTTGAAGATCTATGCCTTTCTTCTCTTCCTCAGGTTATTCCAGGGAAAGTGGACAGGATCGCCCCTCGTATAGCTGTCATTGCTGATCTTTTCTTTGTCGAAATGATGGGTGCATAGCCTGGAGATCTTTCGGATGTACCCACGTCATATCAGCCATCAAGTTATAGATAGCTTATAGCTTCTTTGCTTTAGAGCAATAGAGCACCATGATTGTCTAAAAACAGAAGATGACATAAAATTAACAACTCGTATAGTTTGTTTGAGCTTGGTGCTTTCTTTAACGGAAGTGGTTCTCTGCAAAAAGCCCCAAATGAAACGCGGACAGAAATAGTTCCATTCCACTGTATTGAGCCTCGATTGGAATTTTGTATTATGTATTAGGAAGTAATTTATCTGTAAAAAAAAAAAAAAAGAGCTTGGGAAAAGGCCTCTAGGGATCTTAAACTAGAATATGATCCGAACAAATCACTCAAAGAAACTAAAAGGAAAAGAAAAGAGCTATCAAATGCTCGAGAACAACAGCAGCAAATGAGAATATGATTGAAGTTAGGAGTCTGATCTGAGGTTGTTGAAGTTCAGCTTAATTATTTAAAAAAGAGGATAACAAAAACCTAATAGCTGGACTACTCCAGATCTTCTCCTTTTTTCTGTCACTATGATTTGTGATGTACACCTGTACACTTAGCTACTTAGCTCAAAGATGCAGATGGGGAGTAAGAAATGTAATTACTGAAAAAGTTTGCTGATTTCCTCCTGTCTTTGATTATGTTTGATCGTAAAGTTGCCTGAGATGAGATGTTGTTGCTTAATCTGATTTTAAATATGCAATATGTTGAACCTTAATACAGCTGAAAACAGCTATTTGCTATGTGGCGTCTCCTAGCTGTCCCGCGGGGTTTTTACAGATAGTCATGCATCCTTTGTGTGTTCTGTAAATCAAGCTTTAGGTTTGTTTGTTTTTTATTTGCAGGAATCCATCTCAATTTTTATGTCAGTAAAAGAGAGGTCATGGTGTGCATTCAGAAGAGAGAACTTTCCAGATTTTGTCTCACTGAAAACTTTTTAGCCTATGACAAAGAGGTTTCTCAAAAAGAGAAGATTGAATTCATAATCAACCCTAAAGTGGTAATGTAATTATCGTGTGAGAGGCATGGTGAACTCTTTTTTTTCTTTTTGCTAATTCAAGACAGAGCCTGAAAGTATGACAACTCCCTAAAATGCACACGCACCACCTGCAAACAAAACACAAATTACTTTCCATGAGCAGCTCATTTTCACAAACTGCTAGCACTGGAACAAGCCTGACTTTCAGCTTTATTCTTCCCTCAAATTTGCCTGGAAAAATGTAGCGCATCCACTGAGCCATGATGAGGCAACTTCCTCTCACAACCAAAAACTAAAAATAAAATTAAAATTAAAGGTGGAGACATCTCAGAAACAAAAGCAAAGTCCAAGTAAATAAGCACCAGAAAATACGTCCTCAGTAAGAGTGATTTTTAGCTGTAAGAAATTTGATAGCTTGCATTTATGCTTAAGTCTGAAAGTAGGAGTAAATTTCTGAAATTCTCAAGACTTAAGGCTAAACTGGCACTTTGAGAAGCTTGATAAATATGGCGCTAGATCCCTAAACTGACATGAGCCAACTAAGTTAGGAACTAGGAGACTCTTCTCTTGGGCATATATGTATATATATTTTATTTTCTTGTTTCAGCTGAATACATCAACTCCGATCACATTATTACAGAGGTTTACTAATGTTGAGAGTATTACTCTTTCAAATTTCAGAAAGCCTGAAGCCTACTTTTGCACTTAATAAAAATGCTCAATTTCCCCCCGTTTCAGGTCTTGCCTTCTCTTGTCAGTCCTCAGCTGTTGCAGATTACCTTCCTTCATGTGTTGCACAGTCATGCAGTGACCCATCCCTCTAATCTAAACTCTCTTCAGTTCCTCAGCTACCCTTGTCAACTATATTTAAGACTATTTATTTATTTATTTAAATTACTTGAGCTCTGTATACATTTTGTCACTTGTTTTTTCTTAATTTTTTTGTCATTGAGGTGCTTGCTTTGGATCATGCATTTGAGTCCAAACATATTTTAATACCTGACAATTTTCATCTTTTCCTCACCATCACAATAGAATGTAATCAATGCAAAATAAAAGGAATAAACAAAACAAAAAACAGAGCACTTAATAATTAAACCGATGATTTTCCACAGGGAGATGTTCTATTTATTTGTCACGAAGCCTAATTTCCTGCGGTTTCTTTTGTTTTTTTGTTTTTTTCCATTTCTGTGTTTATACTGTATGTCCTGTTCTTCTGTCGTTTGACCACGACCTCTCCACCCTTTCTCATTTACTAAACATACTGTCTGTGTGTCTCATCTCTTTATGCGGTCATACTTGGCATCCACTCAGTAGGCTTCTCTCCACCTCCACTGAATAAGAGTGAGGGGAAAGCCAGAATGCATTATACATGAAGTACAGGCTGGCAGCCAGCGCAGCACATGGCGCCCGTTTCACTGTGACGAGGAGACTTCTATTAATTCTACTAAAGCATGCATCGTGTAGGCAGCGCAGAGAGATGCTGATGAAGAGTCTGTGGGGGGCAGAGCCTTTAAGGAATCCAGTCAGAGGGCAGGCGAAAAGGAGACATGTTTGATAAAAATATTCAGGCAAATGAAGTGACGATTGAGGATGAGTACATGGTTTTGTGAGAGTATGCGAGCACCTATATTCATATATGCATCTCCTCAAAGCTGTCAAAACTCTTGCTTTCCTTTTTACAGCTCTTAGTATTTATTTATTTTTTTGTGCTTGAGTGTGAGTTAGCGTGTGCTCCATGCTCATAAAGCAGTATTTGTGTATTAGCATGTTTATTTGAAAGAATGATGGGCAGTTGGATGTGAGAGTCCAAGCAAATACAGCATAATGAGAGTCTAAAGTGGCCAACTGAGCTTCTAGTCACGTCTTCACTTGCATCGCTGACGGGTTGCCCACACATCTCTGACAGGAGACGCAAACACACACCACACATTTCCGCACGTAGACATGCAAATGCAAAACGCGCGGACACATTGAGTTTACGGCTAAGTTATAGAGCAAGCATTAGGGCCCTCAAGGTCATATGCTAAGTGATGTTTTCCAAGTTTATTTTGGTCCCCGAAGCTTATATCTTCACCAAAATGGGTTCAAGTGGCAATAAAAATAGGACTGCAGAGTTAGGTCTATGCACCCATAATTAATAGAGAAGAAAAAGAAAAACTGGAGCATTTAGGACCCATGGCAAAGAAAAGGAAAATATTACCCTTGAAGGATATTTTATTTTGTACAGAGAGAGTGAGAGAAAAAGTCTGTGTGTTGTGTAATTATGTCATGTCAGACCGCATTGAACTTTATTTTCTCAATAAAGGACCGTGTACTGGTATTTTAGAAATAAACTAAAGTAAACTGAAGACAATATAATGCAGTTTCTTTCTTTTTCGTGTAAAGAAGCATACATATTTCAAGGATTTCATGAATCCTAGCTCTCTTTTATTCAAGAGAAACCATAAAATCACATAATTTTATTTATAATTAGTGTTTTTTTCTGAGGGACTGCTACATTGCAGTCTACATGGCTCTCCTCATTTTAGCTACTTAGCACTTTCATAAACCTGAATCTACATGCACATTTTAGTTGATTTTATATCAAATCAATGTTAGGAATCCATATTGATTCATATACATTTGACATTTAAAATATTAATTTTTTTTAAAGACATTTACTATGTGAAGCCCATTAGAAAGGTTTAAATTTTCACCAATGAGTTTCTGATAGGTCTACATCGTAACAGACCATTTCAAGTATATATTATAATATATTGTTGGTATTAGGTTGTTCAAAATGATCTTACATTACCATATTTCCAAAAATGTGTGACATTGCATTAATATTAGATTTTATGTAAAACAAGTCATGATAAAACCCAGAGCTCATGGGGGGGGGGCAAACCGCATACATTGATTCAACATTGATTAGATGTTGGCATTTCAATCATTAAAATTCAACCACAAAACAACATTGATTCAATAACATCGTTTCAACATTGGTTAGTTGGCTAGAACTGGATGATTGTTTAATAGTTGAACCACCAATGGTCAACCTGATCCAAAAATCACCCATTTTGACCATAATTTAACACTGAATTAACATTTTTTGCTATCTGGGTTGGTTTCCTTAGGTAGGCTTCATAAACACTTTGAATTGGTTTATTGAAAACTGGATTTAACTGGAAAAGGAATGAATGGGATTGACCTTTACTTAATTGGACTAGCATTGGACCTTGAGATGAATTGTGTTGAGGCATTTTACAATAAACTAAAACTAATTGAATATAATATTGTTTCTTTCTTTTCCATGGTAAAATATATACAACTAAAGATTTCATGAATCAAGGAAAAAAGGAGAAGAGTCTCAGAATGTGTGTGTTTTTTCTTTTTTTCAGCACAAATGTAATCTGTGATATCAAATGGCTGCAGAGGTTCAGCTGCGGATTTTAAATTATGTTTACCATATCTGTGTGTGTGAGTCATAGGCCATATTAAATGATGCTTTATCAGCACATAAGAGAAATAGCTTCAACATGTGTGTGTGTGTTTGCCTGTGCACATGTTCACATCTATAAGTGTGTGTCCTTTGACAGTGCCCTGAATCTTGACAGGTGTAGAATAAGCTGTCATCCATGAAGAAAAATAACAATAGGTGTTCACAGTTTACCTGACAATTTAATGTGAAGCAAATTTTTTTTTTTTTCTTTTTTAAGAGAGAGAAATGGAAAGAATATTCCTTTCATTTGTACTTTATTTGCTGTGGTAAATATTGCAGGCAAACTGTTATAGTGATATAATAAAGCACTTTGAGTAATCAATGTCAACAGTAAATTGCCTAAATGGCATGACCTATAATTGATGAGCAATTCAAAAACAAAATTATGTAACTGTCCACCAATGGTTTATTTTTATTCTATTTCCTGCATAGATCTACATTTTGTCCAATTTTCAAGCAAACTTTTCAGTTAACCACAGGCAAGGCAAGTTTATTTGTAGAGCACATTTCATGCACAAAGGCGAGGCATTAAGATGGAGTAAATTAATTTAAAAGAAAAAATAAAATGAAATAAAAATAAAATAATTTAAAGGTATAATTGGACAGAAAATGGATTAAAAAAAAGAACAGTAAAAGCAGTGTAGTAAAATCTGACTAAAGAAAGGAAACAGTAAATAAACAGGAGTTTTCAGTTTAACTTTAAATGTGTCTGGAGTTGGAGAACATTTGATATCAGAGGAAGTTTATTCCATCCATGTCCAGCAGAGGAGCTAAATGTTTGGTCCTAACTGGAGGTTCTACCAGCTGACTGCTGCCTAAAGATCTCAGAGCTCTACTGATTTATGTTTTACTAGAAGATCAGTCATGGATTCTGGCCAGATTATTCAGTGATTTGTAAACTAACAGCAACACTTTAAAGTCTATTCTGTAGGTAACTGGTAACCAGTGGAAGGACCTCAGAACAGCAGTAATGTGCTCAGTTTTGACTTGTTAGGACTCTGGAAGCAGCGTTGTGGATGAGCTGAAGCTGTCTGTCTTTTTGGGAAGCGCAGATCAAAGAGAATTACCGTTGTCAAGTCTGCTAGAGATGAAGGCATGAATGAGCCTCTCTAAATCAGCTTTGGACAGACACTGGCGTCACGGCGTCAGTGTTAAGACACTGGTTTTAAAGGAAAACAAAAATTCACCACAGTACAGAGAGGTTCAACACTGGATGAGATGTAATGATGTGGCAGAGAGGCAAATCAGTTTTTAAAAGGCTACAAAGTAAAACCAGTTCAACTCAGCTAAAATGGATCTAGCACCAAATTCAAGTTGGTCAAAAAAAAGGACATGAAAGGACAAAACCCAGATCTAAGGAGTTGTATCCACTGATCCTAGTCCAGGTAAGTAAGGGACAGAAATGTGGGCATCATTTACAGGTTCTGCTGATGTTGTAATGCTAACTAGAAGTCGTGTTCGCTGTGATTCTTGACTACTGTAGAGACACCACTCACCCTGGCACAGCTTTACGATGCCTGTCACAATGATGACGATGAGGGCTGCCACCTTCGCATAGGTGAAGATATCCTGCACACGCGTGCCCCACTTTACATAGGCACAGTTGATGAATGTCAGTAAACCTGAGGGCAGACAAAAGTGTTACAGATGCACCTCATCAACAAGACTTGAGCGAACACCATCAGGCCATTGAATGGCTACAGAGTACTTACATATGCACGCTGCAGCAATGAGCCTGGCTGCTGTGTATGGGGGTTCACATGTTGGAAAGAGTGGCTGCACCAGGTAGTTTGCAAATGTAATAGCTATGATTGCTTGACTGGTGGGTTCGATGATCAATAAAGATGTCCACAGACGAATGAAAGCAATGAAGCCACCAAATGCCTCCAAGATGTATGCATAAGAAGCCCCCGATTTGGTGATTGTGGTGCCCAGCTCAGCGTAACACAAGGCACCAACCACTGAGAACAGGCCTCCAATGGCCCAGATGACCAGCGACAGCCCATAGGAGGCGCTGTAGATGAGCACCCCCTTGGGCGAGACGAAGATGCCGGAACCAATCATGTTTCCTACAATCAGGCTGACTCCGTTGAGCAATGAGATTTCCTTCTTGAGCTGCATGCTCTCTTTAGGAGACTCCTGGGGACTGGAAGAGTGGCCGGCACTGCCATTCATCTTCTCTGATCCTTTGCCCTCACTCATAGTGCCGTTAGGAACCGTGGATCCTAGAGCCTCTTGTTCCTCTATGGCAAGCTTGAGAACAACCTATCCAACAGATTCAGAATCAAGTTATTAGTGATATAAAGAGGCGCTACAGTGAGTAGGTGGTCTGGTTGTTTTTAAAGGATCATCACTAGATCAGGGACTGTTGAAGAGGTGGCTGGTCCAACAGACGTATCATCAACAAACAATTCATTATAAAAATATACACTCCCCAGCCCCAAAAAAGAAAAAAAAAGTCCCTCATAATCATTGGATAATTACTACATGGGTGAATATGTTTCAGCTGGTAACAAGCGATTTAACTAACTCATGCAGTTAGTGGCTTCTAATTTCTTAAACAACCATGTTGGAAGACACATCCTGTCATGGAAAAGATGTTAATCTGCTTCAGAAGGGTCAAACTGTTGGCATGAATCAAGCAAAGAAAACATCTAGGGAACTCAAGGGATTTGGACTAAACAGCTGTGCAGCCTTAAGAAAAGTACTTACACTACTCACAAAAACTTAGGGATATTTGACTGATGGGTGGCATTTATGGAAAATGTAAGAAGTTGATGCTACAGTGATATTTTATCATGAAACTTCAGCATTTGATTAGAATCGTAGAATTGTAAAACAACAGCTAACAACAGTGATTCATGGACCAGACACTTGTGATTTTTGTGGTTAATCACCTTATTAGAAAACAGCATGGTATGCAGTAACTCCTGAAACAACTGGATATCTGCATTTATAAGTTTAGACAAGGTCAAATTAAATTATCCTGTAAAGTTTATTGTGTAGTTTAGGTGAAGTTCTGAAATTTCATTCAAAACCCAAATATCCCGAACTTTCTGTGAGTAGTGTATTAGTGAAGCTAATCAGGACAGAAAAGGCTTCAGTTCAACTAGTTAGCATGAAGATGGACTCTGGAGCAATGGAAGCAGGTCATGTGGTCTGATGAGTCCAAATGTACTCTGTTCCAGAGTGATAGAGCATCAGGGTAATAAGACAGCAGATGAAGTGACGCTCCCATCATACCCAGTGCCTACTGTAGAAGCCTGCAGGGGCAGTGCTATGATCTGGGTTTGCTGCAGTTGTCCAAGTCTAGGTTCAGGTCTTGGTTCAAGCAACGTTATGAGGTCAGCTGACTACCTGAATATACTAAATGATCAGGTTATTCCAAGCTTTTTGAAACAATGCCACAGCTAATATGTGCCAGAATTAAAGCTAAAAATGGTCCAACAAAATAATGTGCAAATCTTCTTTTGAATGGGAGGTGTATACATTTATTAAACATTTTCACTTCTACCATGTTCAGGAAGGGGTCAGAGAGAAAAAATGATGTATTATACACAACAACATTAACATTGAGGACAGTCTTGTGTGTAATGTACTCTTTACAAGACATGACTGTAACCTTGGCATAATGTGATAAAGCGGTTATCACCACAGGCTGTTGCTTCATTTGTCTGCTGGCTTCAGTTTCATGTTTCAACATGTGTTCCTAAAACCCACTGTCTGATAATAACACAGACTGAGTCATACTGAGGTTAAAACGCTCCAAAATTAAACTTGTGTGAGTCAGCTGTCAGGAAAGGTAAAATTAAAGGATATTGCTTGCTTTGAGTAGTTGCTAGTGAAAACTAACTGTTAAAAAAAAAAAAAAAGTTAGTTTAAAAGAGAGAAAACATAGCTTGTTCTGAATCTCTCATTTAAGAAAATAAACCACCTGTGATTTAAAGTTCTCTTCAATGTTTGGCGGCAAGCATGATGAAAGAACGAGTTTTTACACAAGTGTGAACTTGTGTGTGTTGAGATCCTGTGAAATGCATCGTCTCAGTTGGATAATGCTGGAGCACATAACACTGCTGTGATGTTCACTCAGTCTGGATTTACAGCCCCACAAAGCTTTTCACATGGCTGATGAAGTTCTGAGTTTCTCTAAGGCTTTGAACGTCTCATATCAACCTCTGCTCCCTATAGGTTCGCAAAAGGAGAAAAAAAACATCCAAACAGGAAACTGATTACATTGTTGAGAAAATATCAGCAGTGAGGAGGAGATTGTTGTCCCACGACTGTTTCCTCTCAACATGTAGCTATTTTATTTTGAAAAGCCATTTGTTTCTTCTGTCAAATGTGAGGTAACTTAAGTTTTCAACTATGACTATTTGGGAATTGTTGGTTAGAGATAAATAAACTAAATGATAATGACAAAGATTTTGAATTAACTCTTAAATGCAGGCTGTGTGTGTGTGTGTGTGTGTGTGTGTATGTGTGCTACTAACTGTCCCACAAAAAAGAAGCATAATCAAAGATAGGT
>JBAMYA010104915.1:0-19974 GCA_037176975.1 Arrhamphus sclerolepis | reverse complement strand
GACAGATAGACAGATAGATAGATAGATAGATAGATAGATAGATAGATAGATAGATAGATAGATAGATAGATAGATAGGCTATAACAGGAGGGTCCCCCCTAGAACTGATCCAGGTTTCTTTGCAACAGAAGGTTTATTAGTCTTTCAGAATATGCTAAATGACGTTTTAGCGGTAGAATTGGGATTAAGATTGTCTTTGATTTACATTCAGTTTCTCCCAGGACCTCAGGGAGGTCATGAAAGTCCTCCTGACGGGTCACAGACCACAGTGTGAGAACCTCAACTGCAGTTAAGTTGAAATACAAGCCATCTGTGTGATCTTTCGATCCTGAGCTGAACAGTGAAGTATTATAGAGTCAAGCAGAGGCCATAAATCAGCCTCTTTCCCACATCCAACAGTACCAACAGCATGTTTTCACTGCCGGGCAGACGGCCAGTCTGTTTCTGGGAGCTTGTTGGTCACCAGCTTATTTCCATGGTGACACAACATATGTAACGTCCATCTTATCCAACGTACAAAGGCTGGTGCAGGCAGCGTTTCACTGTCACTGGCATCTTTGTGACACCTGTGTGTGTGTGAGACGTCTCTTTTTTCACAGTAGGTGTCCAGCAGAGGGCGCTGCAGCCCAAGAAGAATACACCAGTGACTCATTAACACGTTAAGTCAGTGAAGGATGCCATGGCAGACACAAAACTGTAAATATGTTTATTTCTGCTAAGCAGCTGCAGACTTTTACATTGGAGCAAGTAGAGATTGACTCAGTTCTGAAGCCCATTCCTAGTGGTCATTCAAGGAACTGCAGCACCTTTTAATTCCAGAAGAACTTGGAGTAATGGCACAGTATTTTAATTAGTGAAAACTCTCATCAGAGACCAAAATGACGTGAGTTCAAGCTATTTTTTATGAACAGAATATGCATTTGTGCAAAATAGGAATTAATGTTTGCCCAGAAGGCAATCAACGAACATCCAAATAAATTACTATTTTAAGGCTCAGAAATAGGGTCCCTACAGCCAAACTGCAGTCACTGCTCCTTTCTCATGACTCTGTCAAGGCAACTCCCACAGTAGCACAAACAGATGTTGAAGGTCCAGTTCAGAGGAAGCAGAGACCAGGAACTCTGCTCCCTGCTACAACCCAGAACTACGTCAGCTCACGGCTTTTTGGTGCTTAACAAAAGTTTACACTCCAAAAAACAAATCTGGACTGTTCCTTAAACTGTCTCAACAAATTTTTATTCTGTGCAACAGGGAAAACCTTTAAACTTTGGACCTTCAGTTCAGAACGTCCAACTACAAAGCAAACAACTCAACAACACACACTTTGATTTCTGAACAGATTGTATGTACTCAAATATTTCATGTGTTTTTCTTCTCATTAACTTTAATTGATTTGTTATTATACGTCCTTTTTGGACTTGACTTGAACATTAACTGCATTTTGGACTCTTAAATCAGAGTTCTCACATTTTTATTTAAGTTTTTGTTTTAAGCAGGATTCCAGTGATGAAGATAATGTCATAATTAGTCTAAATGCTAATTTAGATGCATATTCTCAGATGACATCAGATTTTATGGATTCACTACTTTTACAATTTATTTTCCAAATTTTATGGATTTCTTGTGGAGCGTTAAAAAAGTGTTGCATCGGTAAAAGAACCATCAAGGAGATGACGGGACTCTGGGACTGCTGGGGTGATGTTTCTTCAGGACAGAGACACTACTGGACTCTGTAAAACTACTTTTTTAAAGCTGTGGGACAACTTGACCGAAGCTTCTGTTCTCCTTCAGCTTTAAAACCTGCAGCCTCATAAAGGTCTCTTCTTAACAACCACAGGGCCACATGAAGCTCGTCTCAGCAGAGGACCCCCCTCTTTTATTACCTTGCAGGATGGGTTTGTGGTCCTCTCTCTGATCAGGCTGATAAGGATCTGAACATGCTGGTTTTGTTTTGATTCGCTGAGCACTCAGCTAGTTTTATGGTCCCAGTGTTCCCAGTGATGTCTAGCAGAGGGACAGTACGGGCGTGTGGCGATGGGGGTTGTTTGATGGATTCTTCTGCTGCAGGAATTCCTCCTGCTGAGAAACACGGTGAGCTCCGCTGTGAGTCTGTGTAATCTACGACCTTTTTGTGAGAACCTTCAACTGAAAACATGTGGCTTGTAAACCCTCTGAGAACATTTTCTCTCTCTTTTTTTTACAGGATTCACTTTGGGAGGTCCATACGATGCATCCTGCCATTGAGGATACCAAGTGATGAAGAGTTTTAATTGTTATTTTTTCCCATTCTTCTTCCAAAACATGTGCAGACAGGCTGGTCCAGCAGCGTGGCCTCCTCTTCCTCAGCCTGTCTAGTGACGTGTTTGAAATGTTATTTTACACCCTTCACGGACGTCCCTGGAAGAGATGCGGTCTTGAAGGCAGCATATGTTTTCTGCATCACCGAAGCGGAAATGAGCTTTGCCATGAACACGATAAAACCCAGAACCATCACGTCCCTGGTTTCTGGACTTTATTGGTGGCAGCCGTGTCTTTTGAACAAAAGCCACAGAAGTGCAGGTTCACCTGCCCTAAATACACATTTCCACTGATGCCACTGAGTCCAGACATGCCACTCATGGACAGGGTTAACTTCTTTCTTTATTCATTTTTTTTATATAAAAGTATTTAAAGGCATTTGAGAATGCAGCTCTGTATTCTCGTTTGTGGTTTCATATTAACTTATGTACTCATGTTAACTTAGATGATGCTAGCTTAGCTTCACGCACTGAACATCTGCTGTAGAAGTCTTTCTTTGAGGAACATTTATCTTCTTTATTGAATGTTTTATGATTTCCTCTGAAATTTGTTGACAGCATGGAGATCCTCTGTCCGTCTTTAGCTCCTTGCAGATTCAGCCTTTCTTGGACACTGCTTCTGTACCTTAACATCCCCTGTTTTAAATAACATTGATATTTTATATTTATCATTCGGGTTTACCTTAAAACTAGACTTTAATCACCTCACCAAAGCTCTAGAGAACTGTAAAAAAAAAGAAAAAAGATTCTAATGGGAGAAGAAAGATGAATAAAAACAGCCATTAAAAAGAATAATCATCTGGCATTGAGAGCTGACACGACAGGGTTTAACATTTTCTACCAGTTACAGTGAAGACGCTGTCAAACTGAGCTCCAGAATGAAACCACGCTTAAACTCTTCATCTGTTAGTGTCATGCTAAATGTTTAAACCAAACCTGGGACTGACGATAATCACGTCTCAGGTCTCTGCTTGTTGAAGGGCTGACTTCGTTTTATCCGTGAGGACACGCCCCCGCTCTCCTCTCTCCCCCTCAGTCTGTCTGAGTCTCTCGTCCACGATGAACATGCTGCTCTCTCTGCCGCTCCGTCTCGCTCTGATCCTGATCCTGTCGTCCTGCCGCGGTGAGTGACCTGCGACCTGCGACCTCTGACCTCATGGCAGACAGCAGTGGCTACGGCTCGTTTCAGACATTTGACTGAAACGAGCTGTCGGAGCCTTGTGGTCTCAGCGTCTTTCTTTTTTCTCTTAAAACTGAAACTAAAACTTTGCCACATATCCTTTTTTTTCTACAGCATTTGAGAAAGTAAGAACTGACATATGAGAAAGTTAGTTCTTAAAGTAAAGTTAGTTTTTGCAGGTTTCATTCAAGCAGAGACGGCTCTACTGTAAGTTTCTGACGTGATAGCGACGGCCACACACCTGATCACAGCACTGTTCACATCAGTTCATCAGGATGCTTCAGATGGTTTGTCTTCTCTCTCTGGACAGGAGTTTGTGTAAATGAATTCATGTCAGAGGTCTGTCATGTGGAGCTCCTCACTGTTCCGTTTAAAGTAGCAAACTTAGCTTTTGCATTCTCGTCTTTTGACTTTGGACTCACCGTGGTGTCTTACAGCAACTGCATATCGCTTTATGGCGTTTTTCAGGCATCAACCGCTGTGACAGAGGTGTCGTCATCACTGCAGACACATCTAAGAACGCTTAAGAAAGTAATGATGGCTGAGCAAACGAGGCAGTGACTGAGAAAAAGAGCCAGCAGTGAACCTTTGAGTTCACACTGTACGGTTTTGGCCTGGTGGCGTTAGATCTCACAGTGAGACTGGAGCAAAGATGAACCACAGAACCGTCAACGACGCGACAAAACTAATGTTTGACTCATGAGTGCATGAGAGATAATGCCATGTTTACAACCTGAAACACCGTCGTTTCTGTCGTAGCCATGATTCGTGATTTCACGTTCAATCACACCGTTAACGTGCTGTAAATTAATTATTTACTCATTTCACATCATGTAATGTTTCTGGAATTAATCTTTCAAGACTGTAAAAATAGTACAGCTTGAACCCAACATTGGACCGTGTTGTGAAAGCAACTTAAGGTGGAGCTAAAGTTTCTTTGTGTTGCTTTAACTATATATTTTCAGTCTGGGGCGCATTATTCTTCGTTTCAGCAACAACTGAGGGATCTGTCCCAGCAGTGGTCCATCCAGGACAGGTCCCCAGTGTTGTTTTCAACCCAACAAGTCCTCCTAAACTTGAAACGGCCGGTCAAAAACTGATTTCACTACGTTAGTAACATTTTGAAGGAGAAGGCTGGTGTCCAAAAGCCAACTGAAGATGATTATTCTTGTTGTTGTTAATCTTGTAATTACTGGTCTTAACAACAAAGCCAGAAATCATCTTCAGAACATCTAAAATGCTGCATAGACTCTCCTTACTTTGAACAAATGAAAAACATTTTGGTTGCTGAGTCATTTCAGAACCCGTTTTAAGGTACATTTCAGATATGTTGGAGTGATAAAGGTCCCATAAAGTTTAAATCCAGTTTTACCTCGACATATTTAAATAAAGATAACATGTCAAATAGACCTGAGTCCTATTCTCACCTTCTTTATATGTAAATTTCCAAACTTAAATATTCAGCTGAAACACGATCCAACAAAACTCGTACTGTGTTTTGTAAAACTTTACAGGGACTCGTTTGGATCCTCCTCCATCACTAACAAAAACCAGCCCACTTTCTGCTGGTCTCTGGGGGTCTGAACCTCCATCTGAGGATCAGCTAATGTGTAGGATACGAAGAAGGAAAATCAGTTTGTTTAAGAACAAAAAATGTATTTTTCCTCACTCTGGACTATTTCTCCAAACTTGGAAAGTTTTAAAAAGACTTTGTTCACCAGCTGACACTCAAACGACCACATCAGCATCACAACCGCGTCCTGCAAGTAATTAAACGATAAACTAACCTGGAGTTAAGCTTCATATTATATTCAGAGTGAAAGTATAATCTATGAAAGTATTTGAGTGACGAGTTTTCATCTTAATTCAATTCAGCTAAAATATGGTAGTGGCAAAGCGCTGCCCCGGTTTCTGTCAGGGATTCTGGTTCACCCTCAGTGGCCTCAGCTCCACCACCCCCCCTACAGAAAACACCACGGTGAGCTCATCCATCTGAGGCTCGTTCATCGTGTTTTCTGCAGCCTCCTGGACTGACTTAGCAGTGCTGCATCTCTTCTCTGTATCGCAGTGTGTGTTTGATCCTTTAGTCACCTAGCTGGTACCTGTTGTTGGCCCGGATGAGGTGTTCCACTGCTGTGGCTCCTGCTCTCCTCATCGCACTGACGACCTCCCCATTTGTCTCGGCTCCTCGAACTGCTGATTTTGTGGTCTTGATGGCTCTGCCAAGTTTGGATTATTGAACGCTAGATCTCTTGTGAACAAAACTTTCTCATGATGGATTTCTTCATGTCCAGGAGACTGGATTTTCTCTGACTGAGACATGTTTGAGTCCGGTGCTGCTACTTATACTCCTCCCCACTTCGGGTCAAAGAGGATGAATAAATGTAGGTGTCACTGTCATCTTCATTCACCTGCTTTGAACTGAGTGTTATTGAGTTGCATCGCTCTCATGCTGTCAGTCATACAATCAGAAATATGCTCAGGTCAGGATTACCTCTGGTAACGTCTGCAAGGGACTCCATGGAGATGTAGCCTCAAGGCAAACCAACCAATCAGAGCGCAGCTCATTCATCATGACAATAACCAATCAAAGCGTAGCCTACTTAATTATTAATGTACACACCAAAACACTTTTTTCTCATGACACATAGAATCACAGGGATTTAGGGACAATGTTTTGCCAAAAATAACATTACAGACTTTAGAGACCTCAGAAAAAAGTGTAATCAGCCAAATAATGCAGTTTATAGGACTTTTATGTTCCTGTTGAGCAGCGATAGCTTCCTGCACCTGTTCCAGGATGTCCTGCCCATGTTTTTACACCGACGGCCCTGGTCTCTTTAAAAAGCAGCTGAAGGTATTTTCATTCTGACAAGATTTTGAGTACATTTTTTTCTTTTATGTCTTTTGTGTTTTTTTTTCTTAACTATATGCTTTTTTCAGAAATATGATTTTTACTTTTATATTCATACTTTTTGAATTGTGAAACTGTATTTTTACACTCTTCAAAACATCTGGCAGCTGTGTTCACATCAGCCAGATGCATGAGTGGGTGCGAACGAACAACGTTAAGATGTTTACAGAGGTGCCGAGGTTAAATGAGGATATTAAACTTTTTTTCAGTAACCTTCTTCCCACCTGTGAGGTAGTGAAACCTGCACAGACCTGAAACCTGCTGCAGAGAGCTCATCCATCACAGCTGACTTGTTTCCAACGTTATTGTCATTGTTATGCAACGATGCAGCCTAGCATGCCTGAAGAGGAGCACTGTGGATGATTATCAAAGTCAAATCATCAAAGTTAAGAAGTGATCTCTTGTAAGACATACATCACTGAGCCGTTCATGCCCATAAAAAAGAAAAACAGTCGTTGGTAGTTTCTAGCAGCTGTACAGGGTCAGCTTCTCTTCAGGAAGGACGCTCCAGCACGGATTTTATGGAACCTCTTTTGCACCTCAGCGTGGTCCTGAAAAACTCCTGGTTGGGTTTGCTGTAGACAGACTCACCATCTATCGATTTTATTTCATTTACCATTGGTAAAAAAGTGAATGTGTTGCCTACGAGGCACTACGTTAGATTCACGCATCCAGTCAGGTCCATAAATACTGAGACATAGACACAGTTTTTGTCTCTAAACACCACCACAATGGATATGAAATGAAACGAACAAGATGTGCTGTAACTGCAAACTTTGTGCTTTAATTTGAGGGTATTTACATCCATGTCAGGTGAACAGGGCAGGAATTCCAACAGTATGTGCCTAATACTTTTAAAGGGAGCAAAAGTAAAGGGACAATTGACTGCTCAGCAGTTGCATGGCCACGCCTGCGTTACTCACTCATCATGCCATGTACAAGGAGCAGAAAACAGCTCTAGAGTTAATTTCAAGTGTACGATTTGCATTTGGAATCTGCTGCTGTTAACTCTCAATACGAGACCCAAAGAGCTGTTGAGGATGTAAATACCCTCAAATTAAAGCTGCATGTCTGCAGCAAAAGAACATGTTGTTTGTTTTCATTTCACATCCTTTTTTGGTGCTAGCATGGTCCTCACCAGCCTTTTCACACATCATTTCATTCCTACAAAGAGTCTGGCCACTGGCCATTCCCAAACGTTTACTTCCTGGTGGTTGGAGTGATTTTAAAATCATTGGTCTAACCATAAATCAACCACTAACGTTTAGCGGTAACGTATGTTATACGCTAGCACAGCCGTCTTATACTCGCTCTGTAAACACAGTCCTCCATACCAGTAAATATTCAGTTCATGGCCACTACATCATTTCTATTGAGGTGATACCAGCAATCTTCTCCAGGACTGAGCAAATATCTTCCATATAGCTGTGTTTTATAGGACTCAACTGAACTCTGGAATGAACCGCTGCACATAAGACAGGCTTCCTCTCTGTCTCATTTGAAAACTCTTCTTAAAACCCACCTTTTTTCTTTAGCTTTTGATTTTATGTGGTGTGTTTTTCTGCTTTTGTGTTTTTATCTTGTTGTGCAGCACTTTGGAAACCTCTGTGTTTGTAAAAATCGTACTATATAAATAAAGTGATTGGTTGATTGAACTACAATTTCTAACTGGCGCAGCAGCTCTTGGCCACGCCCTTCTGTTTGTTGATTGGTCGGTCATTTTTTTGCTTGGGAGTAAACCGAAAAGTACTGAGCTTTCCCAAACTAGTTGATAAAATGAAATAAAATGGAACCAAATTTCTAGTCTGGTGAGGACCAGGCTATTGTGGTGGTGTTTAAAGCCAAAAAGATGAGAATTGTGTCAATGTTCCAACATTTATGGACCTGACTGTACATTTGGAGGGAGGTGCATTCTGGGTCCTGCTCAACCTAAGGATGAGATCTCATATGTATAGTAAAGGTCCACCGTCGTGTTGATGCAGATATATAAACCAGGCTTCATTCTTCACCACCAGAAACGCAGCAATCATTTCAGCTCCTGCACTGTTGACGTCATTTTAGTTTATTTTTTTCTGCTTTAATTTATTTGACTTTGCTGTTTCCTTTTCTATATATCAGTGGCTGACAAACAGTTAAAGTTAAAAAACTGCCAGCAAGTGACATGGAGTGAGTTTACTAAGTCAGTGGATCCTACAGGCCCGTCGCTCTAAGTGGAGACATGATGTCTGAAAGGACCAAGAAGATCGCCAACCTGCCAAGCCAACTTTATTTATAAAGCGCTTTGTAAACAGCAACCACTGACCAAAGTTCTGAACACAGAGCTTTGAAAATAAAATAAAAATCAACATCTTAGACTGGGTTAAAAGCCTGGTGGAAAAGGTGGGTCTTAAGAGATGATTTAAAAGTGGTGGGAAGAAGCTGGTAGCTGGTAGGTATCGGCAACAAATTCCATAATTTTGGAGCTGTGACAGCAAGATTGGTCCTGTTACCATTCCAGCCTCCTCCACAAATAGAATCCCAGTTTCAGATTCATTTTGACTTAATTTGTCCGTCCACCCTTGTTTTAGATGTCACTCTTGAAGCAACACCAGGAGGTGAAACAAAGACTGCCTTATGTCTTTACTTAGCGTTTCCAGTTAACAGGATGATTAAGGGAGAACGTATGGAGCTGAGACTGCACCCAGGACTTTTTCTTTGCCCTCCAGATAGTCTTTCTTTGCTGAGTTTGAAACTTTATCCGCAGGATGTGATCAGACAGGAAACATCGCTGCTCCTCTTTCACACATAACAAAACCAAAAGAAAAAGAAATGCAACAAGAGTATTCATGTTCATCAGCGCTGCCAACTGGACTCAGCAGGATCACGTCCAACATTTCTTCAGAAATGAGCAGAAGGTTGCAGTTTCAGACATGTTTTTCATCCATGTTTGTGTTTTCATAGTGATTTCAACACTGCAATGTTCTTATTTATGACACAATTCTTGAACTTCTGCCATCATATTTATGAAAAAAAAGCTGAGAAGTAAAACTTTAAGTGTGTTCTTTCCTTTGCACGGACCATCTTCAAAACTACTTGAAGAAACTGATCTGTGGAATTCTAAGTGGTTTTCTGTGACTTGGAAGCAGATACTTTAAGATGCGTGTGCTCACATTTATTTAGGTTTAACAACGCATTTACATTAAATATCGTAAAAATTTAGCATTACTCTAATGCATCCCTCAGCTTTGCTGTAAGTGTGTCAGCCTTGGACCAGGATGTTCTCCAGAAGGGATCTTTCACCTCAGTGAGACTTCTCCAGGTTTAATGAATAAAAGTAATATTCAAAACACCAGAAATAAAGGAAGTCAGTCTTACGGTGAACTAAGACAGCTGCTGCACTGAAGGAAATGTGCAGGAAAGCCCAAACTAGGAGCTAAACCAGACTGAGAACTCAACAGGTCCTCAGAGATGGAGGACTGATCAGAACTCAGCAGAAAGACTTCATATCTCGTGTCTTGCATCATCTTCACAGTTGAGTAACATTCATTTTCAGGCGTTTGTGATGGGGAACGGCTCATTCCCAAACATCCCTAAAGCATCTTATCGTCTTATCTGAGTCGTGTACCAGATAACATGTGATGATCAGACTTTGAAAATGAAAGTGACGAAGGCAGAGCGACAGTCAGACTAGAATCAGCTAAACATCCAAACGTGGTGCAGTGGAAAAGGAACACTGGTGGAGGACTATTAGTTCTTCTGGTCAAAGATGTTACCAGTAGTCCTGCATCCTTCTTGCTTGTTCTGAATCGTGGTTCTTCTGTCTGCTCCTGTGTGAGTCGTTGCATAAAGTCCACATCTGCACCGCTGCAGGAGGTTGGGAGAAGGTACCAGAAGGACTTTATGGAACAGAAGTTTTACAAAGTGAATTGGTAGAGGAGGTCTGGCTGGTTCCTTTCTGGTTTGGCTTTTCTTCGTGTGTCTGTTTGTTCTTTGGTTGTGAGATCTTTATTCTGTTTGTGATCATCTAATGCTTACACAGGAGCAGAAATGGCTTCTTCTGACCAATCAGAAGCCAACTTCAGTCATCTTCCATCTCACACAGTAAGAAAATCCTAACGCTCGTTCTCACATAAGAGAAAGAAAGAACAATTTACCAACCTTTGGCCATGAGAAATGAGTAACAAATACCTTAAATGTAGTTTGTTAGGATCATATTGGATTCCCGCTGGCGTGGCAGCGTTACCATGGTAGCATATATACTAAAGATACTAAATATACTAAGAGAAGATTAGCAAGATTACCTGCACAAGGATGACGCCCACATTCATGAAGCGGTCCTCATTTTTGACCCAGAGAGGTGGCAGATCTATGAGTTACACTATTTGCACTGCTTTTGCCAAAACGGCCAAATCAGATGAAGATCTGATGATAAAAATGAGACAGCAGCACTCATCAGTCTCTGACACAGAAGCCGTCAGAACCTCCTGCAGCAGTACTCAGTATGATCACAGCACATGGTAGTCCATACAACTGGTCACCATGGAAACGTAGCAAACAGTGTAACCAAAACATCATTTATCTCCTCTGTGTGTTGTGTTGTCAACAGGCTGTAGTCATTTCATGTCCTTCTGTGAGGACAGACATGTCCATATTATCCACCCAATCACAGTCCAGGATTTGGAGTTTCCCAACTACAATTAAAAACCTTGTTTTGTCCTTTCCACAAAGCAGCTGCATCTTTTTATAAAGTTCTATTTTAGCTTCTCTGTCATGAAGACGGATCTTATCTGTCCCAGTGAGCTGATGTGTTGATAGTTCAGCTTTAGAGTCTCAGACTGCAGACGAGTCTCAACACGTCCCAGTTCTTCACGATGTCATCAACGGTTTCAGCGGGGAAACACTCAAGTTCACATCGTCATGGAAACAAACTCGTTTCCTCAGAAGGTGAAGCTCTGAACCAGGATTCTGTCCTCTGTGATAAAGAAGTGAGACGTATTTTTTAAATCAGGTCTGCTGCAGCAGAACGGCTGAAAAACACCTGCTGGCTCAGATAAATGTTCAATAACATGTTTGTGTGTATTTATTAGCATACAAATAAATAACAATGAGGATTTCAGCTGCGACAGGCTGTAAAATATAAATACATTTTGTTTGGGAATTTTCAACCTGCAGGTTGAAACATTTGTCTCCCCCTTCTGGCAGTAAGAGGAATTACACCAAAGTTTTGATTTGAGTTCATGTGAAACTATAGTTTCCTTTTAGGCTGTAACCTTTACTCTGAGCAGGTTTATAACAACCTGATACCCACAGCCAGCATAACCCCCCGGATCTACGGCACCTAAAATACACAAACCAGGAGCACCACTACGCCCGATTGTGGACAGCACTGGTTCAGTCACCTACAACCTGTCAGAAGCACTCACAGAGATCATCAAACCACTACTGGGTCAAACAGAACAACACTGCAAAAACTCAGAACAACTGGCAGAACAACTCAGCAAAATAAAAGTGGAGGAGGACGAGATATTAATATCCCACGACGTTGTCTCCCTATTCACAAAAACTCCAGTACAGGCTACATTACAAATAGTAGAACAAGGACTAAGGACAGACAAGACACTCAAGAAACGCACAAACTTAACAGTGGAAGACATCAGTCAACTGGAACAGTTTACAGACAAAAGGAGGGGTTTGCGATGGGGGACCCACTCTCAGCCATAATGTGAAGCTTCTTCATGGAAGATCTGGAAAGAGAGGTTATCACATCTACCCCAGAAGAATGCAGGCCCACATTATGGAGGAGATATGTGGATGACATAGTGGAGAAAATCAAAGTGGGACGCACACAGCAATTAATGGACAAGTTTTATGACAAGAAGTTGATCATTTCTGTCAAAACTTGTGATTTTTGTAAAATTAACTTTAAAAAAAGACACTCTGACCCATAAACTCTACATCATGTAAGCAGATGTTTTCCTTTTCTCCATCATCCATCCATCCATCATCCATCCATCCATCCATCCATAATCCATCCATCCATCCATCCATCCATCCATCCATCATCCATCCATCCATCCATCCATCATCCATCCATCATCCATCCATCCATCCATCCATCATCCATCATCTATCCATCCATCATCCATCCATCCATCCATCCATCCATCCATCCATCCATCCATCCATCCATCCATCCATCATCTATACCCTCTGTTTCCTGTGCAGGGTCACGGGGGTCTGCTGGAGCCTGTCCCAGCCTACTTCAGGTGAAAGACAGAGGTCCACCCTGGACAGGTCGCCAGTCCTATTTTTCTACATGTAATTTCTTATTTTTTTTATTTTTAATAAATTAGCAAAAAGCTTTTTTTCACGTTGTCATGATGGTTTATTGTGTGTAGAGTTTTGAGGAAAAAACTGAACTGAATCCATCTTGGACAAAGGCTGGAACATAACATGTGGACTAAGTGAAGTGTGAGAACTTTCTGGATGAACTGTGCTCCTTTCCAGAGAAATGAAGACTGCTGATTAGCACGCTGTTCATGCTCTTCATGGAAGTGGAAACCACCTCAGAACCATGACATCACAGTTTTACTTTGACACTTACTTCATTCATGAATGAATGATGAATGAATGCTTTATTTCAAACAAGTGTCATCAGTAATAACAGTAATCAATATAATCAATAACAACAATAATATCTAAACTAACAATAATGATAAGAAAGTTAGAAAAGGAGCAGGGAGAAGCCAGGCTTATTTAAGCCAACCTCTTCTCCACTAGCTGGTATTCAAGTTCCACTTCCTGCTTTACGAGTACCCTAAGTGCATTACTTCTCTTTTCATATATACATCTAACCAAATATTTACATACACATAGACATACATTCACCTTTATATAAACACATTCACCTCTAAGTGAAATGAACATATTTGCTCATCATAACTGTATCCAGTAAAAATTTGTGTTTTGTGCCTCTTTTTGAATTGATCCATGCTTGAACATTGTTTTATCTCTAAGTCTAATTTGTTCCACAGTTTCACTCCACAGACAGAAAAACAAAAACTTTTTAAAGTTGTACGCACCCGTGGATGTTTGAAACAGCTCCCCCCTCAGGTTATAACCCCCGTCTCTACTTAAAAAGAACTTTTGTATATTACTGGGGATCAGGTTATTAACTACTCTGTACATCAGTTTTGCTGTTTGAAAATGAAGCAAATCAATGAATTTTAAACATCTTGATTTCAAAAATAGTGAGTTTGTGTGATCTCTAAAAGCAGAGTTATGAATTCTCCTCATCGCTCTTTTCTGCAGTGTGATTAGTGGTGCTCATGTACATTTGGATGTGTTTCCCCAAACTTCAGCACAGCAGCTTAAATCTGGTAAAACTAATGAACAGTAAAGTATGTGAAGTGATCTGTGGTCCAGAACTAGTTTTACCTTCTTCAGAGCTGCAACGCTTCTACAAACTTTATTATGGACATGTTTGACATGACATTTCCACTTTATTTTGTCATCTATTATAACACCCAGAAACTTATTTTCATGAACTCTATTTCAACACATCTACCTGTAAATGCATATGAGAGCTCTTTTTACAATTACTGAATAACATGAATTTAGTTTTATTTACATTTAATGATAATGTGTTAATGTCAAACCACCTCTTTACTTTACACATCTCTTCTGTAACCATCACCTGTAGCTCCATTAAATCCTCCCCAGAACAAAAAAATATTTGTATCATCAGCAAATAATACTAATTTGATTTTTACAGACACCTTACATATATCATTGATATAAAGGATAAATAGTAGTGGACCCAAACTGACCCCTGAGGTCCTCCACAAACAATGTCCAAGCATGTTGAAACAGATTCTCCATCTTCACAAACTGTTTCCTGTCTCTTAAACAGCTTCTCAGCCAATTTAACGCCACCCCTCTGATCCTGTACCGCTCCAATTTGTTTAGTAGTACGTCATGATTAATAGTATCAAAAGCTTCTTTAAGGTCTGTGAATATTCCTCCTGTAAATTGTTTATGTTCTGTAGCATTTGTGATTTGTTCAATTGAATCAGAGCTAACGAGGTTGAAGTGTTTGGTCTGAATCCGTACTGACAATCAGAGAGTCATTTATGTTTATTCAGGAAGTTATTCAACCTACTAATAAATAGCTTTTCTAAACTTTTTGAAACTTGTGGAAGCAAAGAAACAGGCCTGTAATTTGTGAAATAGTGTTTCTCTCCAGATTTAAACAGTGGTACAACTTTAGCTATTTTCATTTGATTTGGATATTTACCAGTTAGAAATGATAAATTACAAATGTCAGTTAGTGGTTCTAAGATCCCTTCAAGAATTTTATATTTCATATCAATATTATTGATCAGTTGATGATTTCCTCTCACATTTGGATACAATCTCAATTATTTCCTTTTTGTTCGCTGCTGTGAGGAACATTGATTGAGAGTTATTTTCTACCAAATTATTCTAAAAGTCCTCTGAAGGCCGTGGATCAGGGATTTTTTCTGCCAGACTTGGACCAACGTGTACAAAATAATTCTTAAAACTATTGACTATATCACTCATGCTGCCTTTCTTAATGTTATCTATAAAGTACTGAGGTTAATCTCTTTGATCAGGACTATTTTTAATTATGCCGTTTAATATGTTCCATATTCCCTTAATGTTGCTTTTGCTATTATTCAGTAATTTACTGTAATATTCTTTTCTACATATCCTTATAATGCTAGTTCATTTATTTCTATATTTTTATACTTCTCTTCAGGCCCCTTAGTTCTGTGCTTGATAAACTCTCTATATAATGTAGTTTTCTTTTTACAAGCGTTTTATAATCCCTTTGTCATCCATAACTGGCTTCTGTTATTTTGTTTCCTCCTGACTTGAATTATTGGACAGATTTTATCATATAGTGACTGAAATACTCTTAAGAATGTACCATATGCTTTATCAATATTACTTTCATTATAAACAAAATCCCAATTTTGTGCTAGTAAGTCTTTCTCAGATGCATTTATGGTTTCTTCTGTTCTCTCTCTCTTCTATTTTGGACTATGTTGTGGCTTAATTTCCTTATAACTGCTGTCATATATAATAAAGACTGGTAGATGATCACTAATGTCATTGATTAATATTCCACTAGCAGCATTATTCATTATCTCATTAGTAAATAAATTATCAATCAATGAAGCACAATCTGGTGTGATTCTAGTCGGTCGACTTATTTTTGGATATAGACTCATACTATACATTGCATTGATAAAATGATCCATCACTTTATGCTTATTTGGATTTAAGAGGTCAATGTTAAAATCTCCACAAATGAAAATACCTTTTTGTTTAGTTTTTGAGAACATTTCTTCTGTCCAGTCTGTAAAAGTTTCAATACTGGAGCCTGGAGTTCTGTAAATACAACTAATTATTACATTTCTCTTCCTTTTATCACAAATCTCAATAGTTAGACATTCTAATAAGTTATCCACAACCACTGTCATACTTTCTACAACCTTGTAATTTAAGTTCTTATCCACATATAGAGCCCCTCCCCCTCCACACCTGCTGTTTCTATTTCTATAGTTCAGTTCATATCCGTCCAATTCAAAATCAATTCCTCTGTCGGCTTTGATCCGTGTTTCTGAAATGGCAATGACACTGACTCTCTTTGTAAACTGATGCAAGAAGTCCTTAATGTGATTAAAGTTTGCATCCAGGCTTCTGCTGTTGAAATGTAGAATTGATCATTTGTCTTCTGTCTGAATGTTTTGATTAAAATGTTCATCAGTTTAATAACAGCAGCTGTCATTGATATCTGAGAAGAAGTGAGCATCTGGATCAATGTGTTTTCTGGATCCCGTCAATTATGATCAGTATTGAAAGAGTTTTAGCTTCAGCTCATCATGATCAGAAATCCTATGAATGACATCATGATTGTCTCTAGATGCAGACAGATGTGTCCTGTCAGGTTTTGTCATGGTCTTGTGTTGTATTCCTTCATACCTCTATTGATGATGATGATGATGATGATGGTAATCTATACCTTACAGTCCAGTTCTTGCAGCCTATTGGTATTTCTCCAGATCCTCAATGCTCCTCACCATCAATACTTTGGCCTCCTCTAGTGTTCCATTAAGTTTGATGAATATTTTACAGTTTGTAGTCCAGGTATGCTGCATTTTTTTCTACTTTTTCAGGTAACGTGCTTTTCTAGCGACGTCTGCATTATGCTTGGTCAGGTGCTCGTTAATAAAAATATTTGTTCCCTTTAATTTCTCCCTTGTCTCACCAGTTTTGCAGTCTTGTCCTTGTCCTTGACCTCATGATAATTGCAGGTTTGTCACTTGCATTTTTCCTGGGCAGCGGATGGCAGGCTTCGATCTACTTCGCTGCTCATTCCGCAATACGCTCTTTTGAAATAAATATGATATAGATCCCCTTTTGTTTGTTTGTTTTCTTTCTCTTCTTTGTCCCATTTCACACCCACATATACACAAACATGCACACACATACACAGACCCTGATCTCCAGAAGTACCTCCAAAAAGCCTCAGCCCTGGATCCCAGGTTTAAATCCCTGCCTTCCCGTGATGAACACTCCCTTGTCAGACTCTACAGGGATCTCACCACAGACATCCAGGAGAACCTCAGGTGTTATTGGATTACCATTTTTTTTGTGATTTTATGATTGCATATTTAATTATTACTTTTTAGAAATGTCAGTTCATATAAACCATATATATTTCACACTTGTATCTGTCAAAAGCTGGAGATAGTGTAAAAGCAGGAGAACTTGTCTCCACTGATCATTTAAGTTGAGTTCATGGAAGCAGAGACATGTGTGGCTTTTGTTACTGTTTACTATATCTTTTACATTTTTAATTGTTCTTGCAGAGTCACAACCAGACACAATGCCATCCACAGAGGGACAAGAGCCATCCTCCCAAAAAGAGGAAGACAGCCATGGCAGAGCTTTTTGGTGACATCCTCAAAAACATGAACAAGTGGTCAGGCCCCTTGTCAAGTTAAATGAGGATGAAGTTGCTTCATCCAGGTCAGCAGACCCCAGTGGTGATGATACTGATCTTTTCATAGAGTGGAAGACAAATGAGAGCAAGTTCCCCCATGTTGCAAAAGTTGCACAATGTCACTGCTGTGTATTTCTGAATCTCTGTCATGGATAAAGTGCACCTTTTCTTTTGGAATTGCTTACCTCTCTTTATATACTACTACTAGAAGTAAGGTCTAAAATGCACTTTAGCAGTGTTTTTTGTTTACATTTCTGTGTATGTTCATTTTTTATATATATATTTTATGCTAGGGTGTAATAGTAGTAGGCAAGGAAACAAAGGCAAGTCTACAGTACTGAGTTTACTCAAGTATTGTGCTTGGTAACTAACTGTTTACTTCAAGTATTATGTTATTCAGCAATGGAATTGTTTGGAACTTGTTCTGGGAAGCAAACCCCTCATCACCAGTAACCTGAAATATGAACCCAGAGGAGATCAGTCACCAGACTTCCTGTTTTCACTGGACTTGTTTACCCAGTTAGACAGTAATGATTCATTCTAATTTAATCGAGCAGCTTCACCAGATCAGATCAACTTTTCTCGATCATCCAGAGCAGTGGAGATGTTCTGGTTAAAAAAGAGTTCATCTCCTTGATTACCGACACTAATCACCACCATGATGGCACCATGATCTGCTGCTGAACTAAGCTGATGCCCACCATCATTTCTACTACATCCTAAAACCACCACCGACAGGATTCATACACATCAGTTTTAGATAGATAATAGACAATAGATATTATTTAATAGATGTATTTTGAAATCCAAATGCTTCATATAAAGCTCTGGTGTACAAAGAGGGGATACATTCAGACATAAGAGATGGTTTTGGACGTACAGAACAGCTGGTTCCAGGTTGGTTGTTGAAAATATCACCTGTGGAAACTTATTTAACCAACGAATGTTTGCTAGCTTCTCCACTGCCACCAACGTTGTCTCATCCACACTGACTCACAGCATCTGCAGGAGCGTAGCAAAGTATTTAAGGGACCAATGATTAGCTTTATCGTGTTAAAAAATATCAAATCCATCCCTTATTTCAATGCATTCGGTCTTAATGGACATTAAAATCCGAAGACAAAGTATTTCTTGTTGGCATGGTAATCATAGCTCTTCCAATGAATCATCTTTCATACTGAAACTGCAGTGAGACATTTTCTGTCCTTGTGTCCTGGTTAATTTGAGTTTTTTTTTTAATTTTTTCGTTTTTGTTTTTTGCTGACACATAAATGAACGTGGCGCCTCATCATTGTAAAGGAACTGGTTTTATAACGAGTTCCAAGAACAGAGACGGGAAGGTTTGGACGGATTTCCTCATCAGCTGACTCGACTCGAAAGTTTTCTTTCCTGTTTTAACTCAGATGTGGTGAGGAGACAAGGTCAAAGGTCAAACTGAAGCAGAACAATGGCAGGAAGCAGCTGCTGCCTTGCTCACTGAAGCCTCAGCAGCATTCATCTCCACTCAAAGACCTTTAACATTTATTAAAGTTAATAATTATTATTAATTAAAGTTACATTAAAGTTTTATTAAACTATGATTAATGCATCACTGGGGACATGGACACCAGCTGGACTGTTTCCAGATCAGTCAAGACCGCCCAGAGGACACCAACTGGACTGTCTGCAAGTCATCAGCTTCAACATCTGGGAGCAGCTGGATCTTCCAGTCCAGAGATTTTCACCTCAGATCATTTCAGAACCAGGACCAGAGGAGCTTAAACCATGATGGCAGAGTCAAAACCAGGACTAAAGTAACTGAAACTAGGATTAGATGAGCTGAAACCAGGACTAGAGGATCTGAAACTAGGACTGGAGGAGATGAAACCAGGACTGGCAGAGCCAAATTCAGGACTAGAGGAGCTGAAACCAGGACCAGCAGTCATTCAGCTCAGGACTTGTGGTCTACACCTGATCAAAGTAAAGAATATGCTTGAAATTATGAAGAAAATGTTTGGTTCAGTTTTTGATTTGATGGCTGACTTCTGAAACAGTGAAGATGAAGAGATGAAGATGAAGAGATGGAGGTCCCGAGGACATAGATGTCCCTCTGACCATCTGGACCTGAACAAAAAACCTCCATCAGCAGTCAGGCCCAAAACGGAAAAACACAGGAGGAAAAAAAATTGAAAGAAGAGCAGAGGCAGAATTTACTGCTCACACATCTGCTGACTAAGGTCCTCTACAAACCACCCAATCAGCTGAGGAGGGAAACAGATGAGGAATGCTCTGGAAGATAAAAGAATGGATCTTCTATCAGTTATGTTAACTTGGTGTTTTACTGTATAGATATTTATCAAAAAACACTAACTGGTCCCAGAATCTACAAGGTCACCAGGGGTTCTCAAAAGCCCAGAGGTTCTTCAAGATCCAGAGGTGCTGAAAGAAAGCAATTCAAATTTATGATGTGCTCCCTAATGATTTCTCCTAAAGGAGGCATGTATAAAGAGAAAAGTGTGGGTCCAAGACCAGAACCCTGTGGTACTCCACAGCTGACCTTAGTACGACTGGAGTAATCATTATTTACATA
>JBAMYA010104894.1:0-19976 GCA_037176975.1 Arrhamphus sclerolepis | reverse complement strand
ACACGACTGCACTGCAGTTAATTATATATGTATTTGAATTTATATGAATGTATCTTCCTCAAGCACACGTGTCAAACTCAAGGTCCATGAGTCCTTCATTTTACTTGGACCACAAAGACATAGACAATCAAACTTACAATTAGAACATTTTGGAGGAAAAACATTGCCCGTTTGATTCAGTACTGACATCAAAAAGTGGAATAACTGAGAGCAGCTGGTTTATGTCAAAAAGTCAGGATTTAGCAAAAATTTGAAAAAGATTTTTCAGCAAAAAGTTGCAAATTTTGTCGAGCCTCATGAAAAAAATAAATAAATAAAGCCCCAATCTTGCAAAATTTAACAATTTAAAATTTTTTTTTTTTTTTTGGTTTTGTTTACAAAAAAAACAAATTACAAGGAAAGAAATCATGATTTCCCTAACATATAGACACAATATTTGTTGTAGGCCATTCAGTTCTATACAGTTTTGATGCATCATTAGACACATTAGTAAAACATTTGAGGACAATAACTGCCAGAGCTACAATTTCATGACACTCAATGCGTGACTGCACACATGCAATCCATCCTTCGTGCATCTAGAACTCCAAAAAAATTAAATAAAACTTCCTGGAGCAGGTTTGGACTTAAATGTAAGTATTGTAATATAGTTTATTTTATTTTATTTATTTAACTATTTTAATTCTGAGAGCCTGGTTTCACACAAACACATCAACACAGCTTTTATCTCCACTGTACGTTTTCAGTTCAATCCATGGAGATGTGCTGCAGGTTTTATCACCAAAGGGATTAAAGTCACTGTGCAATTTGAGTTTTAGTATTCCAGTCTTGTGGTCACAGGTAACAGTTCAATACCAATAAAATTGTTACTTGACATTTCTATTATATGCGTTTCCAAATGATCCATAACACTTTATCCTCAACCCATTTATAGAACCATAATATCTGATCTTGCAACTGATCCTAAACTACCTTTGTACACTTATTTGTTTGGCCTGTCCTAGTTTGCTTTCTGGAATCTTATTTAAAACAAAAGCCCTTTTTAAATCTATGCCTACTCCTTTCTATTCAGTGGAGGTGTTTGGAGCAGGCACTGAGTCTCTTAAGGGTTTGAATCATTCAAACTTTACCCAACCTTGTGCCCCTGACTCTGTCTCAAAGGAATTTTTAATTGCTCAGGGTTATTGATTCTCTCTGTGAAAGCATGTGGTGCTCCATCAGGACGGCTTAATGAGTGCAGAGAAGTTTGGAGTTATGGGGGTGGTGCGAAGGAAGCCAGAAGTCTGAGGATGAAGCATTTCAAGCAGGTGAAGCTTAGAGGTGCTGAGGATGCATGGGACCGTGGCACTATCAAGTAAAGCTGTCATGAGAAACAAACACAGAGGTGAGATGTGCAGGGAGGGTTTCTTTTCCTCTATTCATGTGAAAAATAAAAAAGTTTTACTTTTACAAGCAACTGCCTGAACAGATTGTAGTACATGAGTATAGTTTCTTCTGCAAAGGTCTTTTAGAGTAAGGCATTTTAAAAAAAAAGCTTTCTATTGATGTTAATCAACAAAAGTTGTGTTTCTTTTTTTTTTGTTTTTTTACTTTTTTGTCTGATTTCACTTTTGTTGTGTGAAATGTTTATTCAGTAGAACAAATTGGATAAATCCCTGGAGGGAGCTGTCAATTCTTTGATTTACACACGATGGTGTAAGTAAAGTGCAACACGTCACTGTGAATAAAAATCAATGCATGCATCAGTGTGACCTCTGACCTGTCCTGGATCTGAAAGATGCCTGGTGCTAACCTCATTAAACGCTTTTCATGCAAGGAAAATAGTTTACCTTCATAAGCTAAGTGGACGCTGTACACAGGGGAGACCTTTTTAAAGTGCTGGCTAAAAGAAAAGATGAACTATAGCACTGCAAGTTGACTCAGATGTAAAAGCACTTCAGAAATGATATAAAACCTCTTCAGTGTCAATGTCAGACGAAAACGTCATGCATTTAAGCTGCTTTTTTTTCTTCACTAGATGAAAATCATATATACAGTCTACAATAATGTGTAATATGTCCCAACCTTGGCAATCTGATGAAATCATTGTTTTCCAATTTTCATCAACTATTTAAACACAGCTGAGCAAAAACTTTTTCAAAGCTTTAAATTCTAAAAACATTTATCCTGAAACTAGAAACTGGAAGAAATATATATCATACCAGTGTCCAAAAACCATAAATAAACAAAAATAACTTTGGTCCTGCACTTTTTTCTGCTGGAGCATCTGGCACACTGTAACTAAAGTTGGCTATGAGCTGGTCGTAGATAACTATGTTCACAGGATTTATAAAAGCATTTAAATTTGACTGATGCATTTCTATGATCAAATTACAAGAGAATATACAAGTTACAAAAGAAGAAAAAATGAAATCTTGCATTGATTGAGCAGGAGTGGTTGGCTGCTCCTCCTCCAGTCTGAGGACCAAACTCCCTCCTCAAATTGAATCTTTCTTTTCCTATTTTCTTTTTCTTCAAAGTCATCTGCCTCCAAAATCCCCTCGCTCAACATAAATCCATTGTCCGTTTACGATTCATGTCAATACAGTTGAATCCTTCATCATTCACAGCTGTGTTTGATTTAGTTTCTCGAGACATCCGTGCTCTTCTCCTCATGCAAATTAGTTTTCATGGGTTGCAAACTGGGAATAAAATCATCAATATTGTACATCACCGTTCAAAGATCACCTATCTCCCTCACTTAGATTGTGTTGTATTAACAAAAATAGCAGTTTTTGCTATTATTGCTGCTTTCAGTTTAAGAAAAAAATTCTGCTACATAAATTTAAGAAGAAATTTGACAAGACAACACATAAAAAGATGTGAACTCTGAACATACACCTCACGATGTTCCATATAAGGACTGGTCTATTATTTCCACAGCAGTTTACCAGCGGAGCACCTCTGGCATGGATCTGCGACACTAGAGCTCTAAGGGTTAAGTGGGAGACATTCATTACTTGCTTCCCATTTATTTCCATTGCAGTAGCAGAATCTGCAGAAATAAATTGTTTCTTTTGGTGATATGAGTGAATATGAGTGGTGAGTGAACATCATGTACTGCTTTAGTGAAAGCATTTTATTTATCCTCCTTTGACCGACCGTTTGTCCAGCTGTGAGGCATCACATCTGTTTGCAGGGAGTGGAAAGTGTTGAGCCGAGCTCTCATCTGTCAGAAAGGTTTCGTGCATTTGCCAGAATATGGGATTCCATTATCATTTTATTGTCTGTCCAAGATGTCAAACTCAGAAAAATGTAACAGTCCTCGAGTGTTACCCAAAATGCACAAACTTCATTCCCTCCTCAGAAAAACTGTTGGGAAGTTTCCTTTACTGTGTTTTACGAAGTTTTACGACAACACTGTGCCAGCTTAGCTTCTAGGAAGATACATTTTATTTTTACAGTTCTAGAAACCAAAAATATGTCTTTGTTCTGGTATTTTCCATAACTTCTAAGTGCATATCCACAGTGTCTGCATTGTTCATCATATACTTTACTTTATTTTTAACTTCAGGGACATGTTGAAGAACAGCTTTGGAGTCATGTGAGCGTTAAACAAAGCACAGGAACGTGACACAAATGCTTCAGATGGTGTTTATCTCCCAATTTATCTTTAACAAATTCAAATCTTATTTTTTTATCATTATCAGTCTTTGTTTTCTCATGCCATTTGTTTAGGTTTTGACAGTCAAATACATGGTCAACATCATGTAATGCTGGGTTCATTGTACAATTTTTACAGTCTTATAAGATTAATGTCACACTGCATGATGTAAAATCAGTAGAAAATTAATTCCCACCATGTTACACTGTGTAATTGAACATACATTGAATTGCGGCTACGACAGAATTAAATCCAAGTGTATTTCAGTCTCTAAACACAGAAACATCACATCATTAGCAGGTTGCAGCTAACATGCTAATGCATGGATGACAAAAGTTAATGTTGTCGTAGTGGTATTTATGTGCTTTCAAAAGAAATTAAATAAAATCAAGAAAAAGAAGCAGAGCCTATCTTTGGTCGAAAGGTTCTAGCTCTCATCTTTGCATGTGTGTCATGGTTTGACTTGGTTTTGATGTTGGGTTTTGTAAGGTTTTGTTTTTTTTCAGTGGTGGTGTTTTCTTGGCCCTTGTCTTGTTCTGTTTTGTCTTGACTTCCTACTTTTATTTCGAAGTTCTGTCTTTGTCGTGTTATATTCTATTTGACTTTCCTGATCCTCGTTTCGCAGATCTGTTTCACCTGTGTCATGTTACCCCCTGTCTGTGTATATAAGGTCTTGTCTTTGCTCCTAGCTGGTCCATACTGTTTTGTTCCCTGTGTTCCTGCCCTGCAGTTTTTGGTCTACTCAGCCTGGAAAATAAAGACTTGTTTGTATTATTTCCTGCCTCCTGCCTGCACTCCGGTGTTTGGGTCCTCACCAAAACCCTCAGTCGTGACATTCTGTCTCATTATGAGATCTACCACTGTAGTTTTTGAGCAACGATGGAGAATTTTCCCTACGATTGCCCATCTTTCATCTGAGACTGCCAAAATCAAATGATGTCTCCGTATCTATTCCATTGGGGATTTGGAAGAAACCCGTGGAGTTCTACTACGATGTTCTCTGGTATGGCGTCAGAAGCTGATAACTTGTGCCTTCAGTAAGGCAAAATATTCTTATACAACTGGACCTTTTCATGGGAGAGCCTTAAGTTGGGCCAAGGCTTTTTTTAAGCAGGCAGACCTGTGGGTCTCTGTCTTATGATGCATTTGTTGACAAGTTTAGTCAGTTGTTGAGCATCCAGACATATCAAGAGAATATTCCAGACATTTATCAGGATTAAAACAAGGATGAATTAGTGTGGCAAATTTTTCTGTGGAGTTCAGGATTTGGGCTGCAGATTCAGGCTGAAATGATAAGGCCTTACGGGATGTTTTTATGGAAGGATTAAATGAGGAAATAAAGAATGAGTTAACCCGCCATGATCTCCCTGGCTCTTTCAGTTTCCTCGTATCTCTAGCCATTTGTTTAGATAATCACCTCAATGAAACCCCGAGAGAGAGGAACTACAGATCCCAATCATTCTGGGTCTCACCCCAGGTAAGCACTTCCACTGCTCCACCTTTGCCTCTTGACCCTGGATTAGCTGAGTATGACTCTCCAGAGGAACCAATGCAGCCCAGTTTCCACCCTGATAGATTCTGGGGCAGAAGGAAATTTCAATGACCAAGAATGTATTAACCGATTAGGCATGAAACTCCTGAAAATAGCTGATCCAGTAAAGGTAAATACTATAAATGACCAGCCTCTGTCCCTCATCTGACACCAGACTAAACCTCTGCAAATGTTCCTCTCTGGGAACCATAGTGAGTTCATTAGTTCCCTTGTTTTTTCTCCCCTATCCACCCCTGTTGTCCTTGGACACCCCTGGCTTCAAAGTCACAACCCCCACATTGACTGGAAAACAAATTCTATTGTGAGTTGGAGCTCAAGTTCTTTGTGTTCTCAGGATTCCACTTTAACTAACCTGCCAGTCACCTCCAGGATTTACACTCTGGATGTCTGCATCATTCCCACGTTCTTAATTCATCTGCTACAGTGGTCTGGGTTTGGCTCTAAACTGAGTGCACAACTAAACTGAAACTCAACATAAATACATTGTTGTTTGTTTTTGTTTGTTTTGTTTTTATTTATTTTTTCCAATTCAAAAAACTCTTCTGATATATGTGAACAGTGGGTCAAATTTATGATCCATCTGACATTTTGGGGTCCGTTATTATTAAAGACTTTTTTTTTAATAACACCATTCCTAATCCTCTCCTCAATAGCTTATATTCTGTAGTATTTAGCTGAACTACTGTCAACACGGTAAACTTTATATTATATTAAACTTCATGTTCAACTTTATATTACTTTAGCATGTTAGGATGCTGACTTAGTGTTTCCTGAATATTATCACAGCTGAAGCTGCGTTGATAAAAGCCTCAGAGCTGCTTAGGAGATGTTCTTTGGTTTAAATAGCAGCTAACAAAGTTGTGTTTGGCTTTATTAGCTTTTAAATATGTTCCATGTAACAGTATGTATACTCTACTCGATGCTGCACACAGAGCTTACATCTGTCCTTGGAAATGCTCTTAAGCTTGTGATTCTCAGCTGTTGTGTGACTTGTAGTCTGTTATGTTTAGCATTCAGAGCTGTGTGTTTTCATGCCACTGAAATAAGCCACTATGAATGCTCTGTACATGATGGAATTATCTATGCATAATTACCCCCCACCCTGCTCCACCACACACACATACACACACACACACTTGTACAATATGATGGATTTCACAGCTTGCATTTAACAGCGTGTGGGCAAATGCGAGTCGACAGCAACAATTCCTCTTCATTTAGACCATTCCAACATTCTCAGTAAAACAAGATACCCATGTTCACACGGATGGAGAATCTCCGAGGAAAAATATGTGTGCTTTATACACCTTTTTTCTTTGGCAGGTTCTCTCGACAGGTTTTATTTTGTAAAATATTCCATTGCAGAAAAACTGTCATCTATGGTTCTTTCAGTATTCCCTCAAAATACAATAATCCAAACTAGAGTTATGGGCAGGAACCTTCTTTGTTCCAGTTGCAGTGAAGCGTATTTGCCAAAACATTTACTCAGTACTGTGCGTTGGCAGCTGTCACAATAAACTGTGTTGTCACACTAAATACATCTGTGAAGCAGCAGCAGTGTAGGCTCATAGGTCGAAGCCACAGCTAGACAGATGTAGCATCTCAAAATGAGCCATTGGACCTCCTCGTGTTTAAATTTAGTTTTAATTCAGTCTGGACCCAGAAATTAGCCGAGGCGAGCAGGTAAAGGTAAGTGGTTTATTTACAGTATTAGTCTCTTGGATTAAAGGGATTGATGTCCTTAATGTGAGTCTAGAAAACAAACAAACTTAAGATTCTTTGAAATTATTGGTGTAGAGAACTTGACTTAAACTACAATGTGGCCAGTGCTCCACCATCCAACAATCTGTCAACAAGAAAGTAGAAGACTTGAGCTTAAATACACCAAGACCAGGAACTGATCATAGGAAGCAGGATGTCCAGGCACCAGAACATGAAAAGAAAGAAAATTATCAAACAAAAGCCTAACAAAACATGAATCCTGACACCTAATCCAGGAGGCGGCACCAATGGTTGCTTCTCAAACTGCTTCTGAATGAAAGTGGTTCGTGCTACAACAAACTTATACAGAATGACTCAAATGAGTCAATGTAAGAATCTCGTAGAGAGAAATGCTAATGTAATGAAAATGGAATCTAACGATTGTTGCCATTTTTTGCAATGGGAATAGCTGGTGTGCTCAAACCAACACATTCTCACTCCCTTACCGTCACATATTGATGCTTGGGCAACACCCCCCGTGCATCACAGATTGACGCGAAGGGTACCCCTTTTTCATCATTAATTGACGCCGGGGTTGTGGGTGAGTTTTGGGGGTTGATGGTGGGGGTGGCTGGGTGATGGGGGGGGTGGAGGTTAGGATTGGGGGGGTTGGGGAAGTGATGGGTGGGGGTGGGTGGGTAGGAAAAAGAGGTGGGTTGGGGGTAAAAATATGTTGAGGGTTAGGTAGGACAGTTGGGGGGGAGGATGCCCGATGCATCAAAATGCGACGTTCGATAGGGTTAGAGTCAGGGTCAGGGTTAGGGTCAAAAAATGCCACGAAAGGGGTACCCGATGCGTCAACACGTGACACGCAAGGCCAAAGCGTCAATATATGACGAGTTGGGAGTGAGACTGCGTTCCTCAAACACTTAACAAATATCTTCAGATAACGAAACCGTGTGTAACCCATCTGGCTACAGCTAACATTAGACAGATATACACAACCACGTTCAGATCTTGAATAGCTTAATTTATTGTTACAGCAAGAAAATAAGTAAAATCAAGAAAAAGAAGTGCATTTCTTCTTTTTTTAAGTTGTACATTTTTCTTCCAGTTTCCCTGTTGTATCTGGTGGTGTTGTTGCTAGGCTACTGTGTTGTGTAGAAGCGCTGATGTTTACGGTTTTTCATGGTGCGTTGCTATTGGTTTGTTAGCTGACGAACATGGTAAAGGCAGCGACAGGCCGTCACACTCTGAGATGATCCTTCCAGACTTCTGAAACTGCTGATGTCTGTCTCAGTCAGTCTTTGGTTGCAAGACGGTTCTATCTTTTATCTTTGCTCCTGTTTCATTGTGTGATCTATCACCACTGTTTTTGAGCTATGATGGACCACTTTCCCCATGACCACTCATCTTTTGCCTGAGATGGACAAAATCGTATAGTGTGAACCCAGCACATTTGTCACATAAGTCCAAGTCTTTAAATGTCGATGACAAAATCAATTCAAACAACTGCAGGTTACCATCCAGACTACAACGTTGAAGCTCTACTGTCATCATGTTAAGCCCTCTCAGTCATGCTCAACAAAGATAGACTGATCTGACTGGCTTCCCTAGCCTTTGGGGAATAATTAATGACCTTCAACAGAGGGTAGATAGATGGACCTGCCGAGCAAATTCAAATTACCTAATGGTATGTCTATATTCTGAATGTACATAAAAGGAGATTTTTTTTTTTTCTGCGAAAAAGCATGACAAACCAGACATCCCTAATGGAACCTGTAAAATTTAGCTCATAAAAATTCTATAATGTCAGTTTCACATGTTAAAAAAGTCAGTATTGTGACTTAGATGAAAATCAGACTACATCTTTTAACAACATGATGCAAAAGAAAATGTGTTTTCTTGCGACTTCATCTTTATTTGGAGATTTCTACTCTGATCTGTTGGTAGGTGCTTGAAAGCTCAGACAAGAAACTGGAGCCATTTTCACATTAAAACTAGTGAATGCCAGTCGTCCATTCACACATGCACTTCCCATTGGGAGATGCAATTCAAAATGTGAGATGTGCTCGCAAGTGAAAAACCCTCCAGAGATAATTCCTGATAGAGCACACAGGGAAAATACTTTGTGGAAACTGTGCTCTGCTCACACTTTTTGCAGGAGGGCGGATGAGGCCTATGCCTCAAGAAATCGTCTAATCTAATACAATACATTTTAGCCTCACTCTACAAAGAGTAGAATGAGGTTTTAAAGGATAAACCCGCATGCAACACTTATTTTTCACTCTATATAGAATATGTTGATAGCAGTTTTTGTTTTTTATTTATTTTTTATTTTTTAATTTGGATAATATTGATGCCAGGAAATTAGGAAAGAGTGTGAGGCAGTGACTGTTCATCAGTGACCGGCTCTCTCAGACATTTCCTGTATATCTTGCTAGAGAACTGGATGGGTCAACTCTGCCAGTTTGAAATAAATGCTACGGATATTTCTGTCCTCAGAAATCCTTGGGAAAATTAATTGAAAATGAATGGCTGACTGCATGTCTGAAAAGGTCTTTTTGTGTCACCTGTCAGTGAGCCCAGTTTCCAACCTTTTTGTTGACGCCAAGTGTATGAAACAAATGTCTGTAGTATGGACACATACAGTACATGTACAGTTCTTTTTCCTGCACTTTTCGCTCTGAAAAGAAGTTCAAGATCAAAGTTTTGGATTCCAGCTCTCGAGGTTGGTTCTTGATTATCAGAGAGATTATCTTTTCACCTCAGTGGTTCCTTCTGTCAGCATGAAGGCAATCAGAGTGCCTCATGGCAATTTGGTAATTTAGAAAATGGGTTTTGAAACAAATTTCCTACATTACCTCATATGTCAGCCACTATCCAGCCCTTAAGTTTCAGGTGGAAGCTCCACTGCACACATTTCCATTTATATCTGTTATACTACCAGAGAGGAAGTAAGATGGGGGAGAAAGGGAGGGTGTTAGTCTGATGTGTTTGTAGAGGTCTTACCCCTGGACTCCACTGACTATGACTGAGACTTATTCTGTCTATGACACGCTTTTGTTCCTTTCATCACACTGGGTCATGTCACAACAAGAGCTTCAGAAACAGAGCATATTTTCCTGCCCAGATGTCCAGGTCCAACAAAAACATGCTCTGCTATTGGTTACTGGTCACTCACCATTTGCTCATCATGCATTTAATTCAAACTCCTTGTTTTCTTTGATGTTGTCTTTTGTTGTCTTTCAGGTGAATTTTTAGCAGAGCACCAAGCTGCATTTGAAAGTCACCATAGCATGTCCAGCAGAATCACAACCACTGGGTATAAAACAACGCAGCTGTGTCAGGTAAAATCCAGGGGTTTAGGCTGACTGACTGCAGGGGAAAGTCGTTTGGATCTGGCAAGACAAGAAAACTGAAGTACAGCATTGGAAAGATTAAGATGTAACGAAGTGCTGGTATTTCTGAGAATTCTTGTAACTGTAAGAGCTATAAGGTTATCTGTGAGTAGTAAGCCAATGTGGTTGGAAAGGAAATGTTTGAAAATAACAAACACTTCCTTCAGGCTGCTCCTGACGCTGCAAATCCAAAGTTGAAAACTCGGCAACGGCTCTTAACCAATGACTTTACTACTTTCACTCACAAGGATTTGGTGGTTTTTTTTTGTTGTTTCTTTTTGTTTGTTTTCTGTCTTTCATTTTACAATCCTTTAACTTATAGAGGAGTTTTTTTTATTTTTTTATTTATTTTTTATCGTGGGCCTGCCTTTCACCTGAAGTGAGCTGAGATAGGTTCCAGCAGATCCCTGTGATCCTGCACAGGAAATAGCGGGTATAGGTGGTGGATGGATGGATTTTTTAATGTTGTTTGTGTAAAGGACAAAATACCCAAAATAATTTCCTCCCCCACCTTCCTAACTTCAATAAAAGTGACTCTAACAAACAAACAAACAAAAAACAAATCTGACTAGCTACAAATCTAGTGACTTTTCCTGTTGTTATTGGGGACTTTCAGGGACTGCTGTGATCTCAAGTATCATTACTATTCTCAGCCAAAAGCACTGATAATCGGCCTCTCCCAGCTGCAGTCACAGAAGGACAAATGCATCCTCCTTTGAGGGAACCTGAATGCAAAAGTGACATTTCAGAATAAGAATACAACCAAAAAATTAACAAGTGAAAGAGATGATGGTTTTAGAACTAATAGCAGGAAATTAAAATTGTAACAGATAAAAAAAAACAAAAAACGACTGAACTCTCAGTTACATATTTTGATTTCTTGGTAATAGATTCTGGGTTTTGATTCTCTGATTTATCTTTTGATTCTTGATTTTTGGGTTTTGATTTGCATAGCCTCAGGCTCTGAACTGACATCATATAAATGCCTGTGGATGGAAGGACTACAAGAGAGAACTTTTGCAAAGTGAACTTTGACAGCCAGTTGAACAGGAAAACATTATTTTTCTTCTCAATGTTTTTTGTGTCAACAAATGGAAGTCAAGTGCATTTTCATTGCCTCCTACACATACCAGTCAGTTCTCCAGCCGTGCATAAATGCATAATGTGTTCCTACAGAGACTTCTAGCAGCAGGATTTCTCCTGCTTAATGCAAAAGACTCTTCATCCAGCACAATAATTATGCAGTTCAAGGTGATAAGCTATCAGCAGTAAAAAGGAGACAATTAAGCAAAGAAAAAAATAGAATTGGAAGAGATTGAAAAAAAAATCAATGCTTTAACACAACTACAATAAATATTTACAGAAATATTGATATAGATACAGATGATGCATGGAGACCATAACTTAGTCTCATAATAAAAATCAAATCACCACCTCCCACATAACATAATGAAAGGTTTACAAGAGTTCAGAGGAGATCTGCAGTCATTAAGAGGCAAAAGGAGGTAACAGGTCTCACACAGGGGCAAAGAAAAAAAAAGACAATTAATATGTGTCACCCACAGGTCTTGAACAAGAGGATGTGTCCACTTGTTTTGGAGCAAGAGGCCCCCAGGATCAGAGCAGAGGTACGATGAATGAGGCATTGTGCCTGACACTAAGAGATTTAAGCTAATAAATGGTGTGCTTGATCTGAAGCCGGCTGCACAATTGTATTTGGAGAGTGTGATGAATTAGGGGACCAGAAGCTTCTTTCTTCAAGGGAGAAGATAATTCATGTTGGAAACCTCTGTGTCTTTAAGGTCCTTTAAAAGGGGAAGACAAAAGTGTTTCTTGTGTCTCTGTAGGAAACATCTATTTCCTGATACCAGTAATACCAATTTGTGAATGTACATAATGCAAAACGTAAAAGAAATTACCCTTTTAATTCTTTTCCAAGAGAAGCAAAATGATCACTAAATTTGAGTAGTGTGTATATTTTGACATTACAAAAGCTAATGTTTTCTTTTGTGAAGTGGTTGTAATGCATAAATCAGGTCTCCACATGTTTTGACTCCAAAACCCATCAGCGTTGTTAGAATATTTGATTATTTTAATTGCTTGTTATGTGTCATATTATTTGATGAAAAAAAATATCCCAAAGCATTTCACATGATTAACTTTTCAATTTACATGACACAAAATACATTGCAACAGGAGGCTTTTTTTTTTCTCCAAATAAAAAATTATTCTTATATTTTCTTTTATGAAATTTCACTTTTCAAACTGCTGATGTAACTATACCTTTTGTATCAGATATTAATGTATATTTTATATGAAGTTTATAATGACATACAGTACACTCATCCAACTCCTTCATCCAGTGTGTGTTTTCATCTGTCATCAGGCCACCTGAGCACTTCAGCAGTCTATCATAGAGCAAGTGTTTAGGACAGAATTAGTAATTATCCTCACATGCATGTTGCTGGGAGGGAGGAAGCCAGGGTGAGTATCTGGAGAAGACCCATGCAGGCATGAGGAGAACACAAGAACATTTTTGCTCTGAGGCTACAGTTCTGATCACAGCACCACTGTGATAACCCAATTTCACTCCAGCCCACTGCTGGTACAATTACACGCCAGCCATTGGACTCGAGCTCCTGGGTCTTCCTCATAAGGACAATGCTAGGAACACACCAAGTCAATTTTTAACCCCACTGGAAGATTTTTATTTTTTTTGCTTAATATAAGACAGTTTGACTTGATTTAGGACTATGTTTTTGCAGTGCTCCCAATTTGTTTAAGGTCTTACAACTACCAGATTAGTGCCACAAACACAATATGATTAAGACTAAAATACATTCATCTATGTCATCATCATATCAATAGACGTGTGATGGAAATAATGAAAAGATAGATTATAGTGTTATATAAAGTGTGATAAAAGAATATTATTGTTTTCTTCAAGCAGCAGCAATTCTGTTACCATGTAGTGATCTAAAATCTGAATTAGATCCAGTAAATGGAATGATTTTTTTCTGAAAAAAATATTCCAACTGAACAAAAATAAGTTCTTCTTAAACCTAGAATAAAAATGGTAAATGAGAGACAGGTCTAAAATTTAATAAAATAGTAGGGTCAAGATTATTACTAGCCTATTATTAGCTAGGATCAAAAAATGGCAATGATATGATTCAAGGATGATTTTGGTTCATTTAGAACGATACGATCCAAAACGATTCAGTGACTTGAAATTGATTCAGTAAGTTTTTAGCCAAAAATTAAACCAGTATGACTGAAATAAATACCTACTGGACAGTGCAGGTGAAGTTTTCTAGATTCCTGTTGTTTATTGTAAGGGAATCAGGTATAATTATGGATAAACAAACAATCAAAAAACAATTATTGGCAAATGTATTGACATTTTATTTGAATTAAGTGCAACCAACAATTTAGATTGGAAAAAAATAATAATAATACTTATAAAACTTCTGCTTTTGTTTTCCAACACAAAAATATTACAATATTATCAAAAATATAAATGTATATATATCAAAAATGAAGTGCAACCATTTGTTAGGTTGAATTAATAACAGTAGGTTTACCTGTTGTTTTGTTAACATAGAAATAATAATAAAACAAAATGCAACCAACATTTTTTTAACATAGTAATAATACAAATAAAAAATAGAGCTGCTACTACGAAACAAACAGCAGGACACTAACTTTTAACAAAAAAGAGGTGGTACCAACAACTCTTGAATAAATCTACAGATTTCTTTTCAAAAAGATTAACTGATCAACATGATCTGGCCGCAGAACACTTTTCTGCGCATTTACGATGTCACCAGCAGTACTAAAAACACACTCTGCTAGCACACTGGTGCCTGGAATACACAGGTACCATTTAGCAAGGGTTGAAAGTAGATGTAGCTCTTTCTACTGAGATCTTCACCACTTCATGGCATTTTCAGTCAAAGGAACCTCTTTGTTTTTGCTTGGTATTTTATCACCTCTGCTCTGGCTATCTCGCTTGTTGATTTTCTTTCTCTTTGGGTGAATGAATCGGCAAACAGTGCATCTAAGGCTTGGGTCAGGTGACTCATCTGGAGCTATAGTCATGTTTTTCACATCTCATTAATACAAAACAACAACAATCTTTTGTTGGTATCACATGAAACACACCTGTGGTCTCTTCATTGAATCCTGGCAGCTTTGCAAATTCTAACTTTTTCCAGGTAAAATTGCTAAGTATTTTATTTATTGCTTTGGACAAATAATGATTAGAGCAGGATATACTAGTCTTGAAATACCTCCCTCACCATTAGATAAGAGAGTTCTACCAAAAATAGATAGGTCACGGAGATATATTCTCACTTGTTAATATTGAGATGTAAACCTGAAGCTTTAGAGAAATCATTAATTCATTGTAAAATCGGCTCAACTTGAAGTTTATCCTTTAAGAGTAGAGCTGTATCATCAGCTAGTTGCATAATTTTAAGTTCCTTTTGAAATATGTTTAAGCCCTTTATATTGTCATTATTTAAGATTTTTAGGGAGTGGAGCTCTACTGCAATTAAAAGTAAAAATGGAGAAATTGGGCATTCTTGATGGACAGAAAAGTTGATCGTAAATCTTTTGGAGGTGCTATGTTTTGATTTGCGCTGCTGCTGGTGCGTGATAATGACGTCACAGACTGGCAGACTATGGCGTTAGAACAGTCTCAAAAGTCACAAATGCACAGCACGATTTACAAATGCATGGGACGATTCATAAATCCACAAGATGATTCATAAATGCACAGAACGATATAAAATGCATGCTTATTGTGACATCTGATAAACATCAGCCGAAGAGGTGGATCTTTTTGGTTATTTCCGCAGATCATCAAACCTGTGGGCTCGGTCGGCGTTGGGTCAGCCCACTGCGTTGGGCGCGCCCCAGACAGCACACATACATTTTACTGATGTCGACCAGATAAAAAAGTTTTCTCCCACATGTCGGACCAAAATACAAGAATACACGGAACGGTGTTTCCATCATACTCCACCTGCGCAGTACTTTTGATGTAACACCTTTAGCTCAACAGGTTGAATAACTGTCTATTCCTCAGTAGGTAGTTTTTTTGTTGTTGTTTTGTGTTTTTTTCACAGTGCAAGTTTATAAACATTATGCACCATGCACAGGTTTGATGATCTGGGAAAATAACTTTAAAGATCCACCTCTTCAGCCGATGTTTATCAGATGTTATAATTAGCGGGCCGATGAACTGTCATATGGCTCATATCGGCCAGATGTATGTGTGCTGTCGTGGATAGCACTGTTTGAATAGTTTAATGTGATTGGCTTATGAGTAAATCATTTCCTACGTGGGGTGAGTTCTTATGATTGGCTGAAACAAGGAAGATATCTGATTGGTTGCAGACCATTCCGTGTTTAAAAAAATGTATTTGTGAGTTGAGGCACGTCAGGGAAGTCTCAAAATTTACTCATAGATGCAGACCAAAAGCTGTTTGTAAATCAAGTTATATTTGTGTTTGCATCAGAAATACATGTGTGAATCTTGTCTTGCGAATTTGTAAATCGTTCTGTGCATTTGTGACTTTTGAGACTGTTCAAACTCCATAGCAGACTGAATCAGGTAATGTTTAAGGCCTTTATCATTAAAAATGCTAAAAAAAAAAGACCACATCACTCAAAGTGTGACATGCTTAAATCCAATGCGTTATGTCATAGTATCGATACAATTGATTGGTTACCTTTTAAAACAATATTAGATCGATGTATGTCATCTGGAAGGGCAACTTGCCCAGCACAGACCGTTGTAGTTGGATCGTAGGAAAATAAATCGATTCATCCACTACATGGATGAATTGTTACACCCCTATTATTGGCCTATTCAGTTGAAGTGTTTCCCCTTTTTTCTTTAAAGAAAGAGAGTTGCATTGCATTAGATAAATCATCATCCCAACGGAGTCATCTCCCTGTACACTACTGATAGACTATTGAAAATGACATGCCCTAGATAGATGGATGGATGATAGATAGATGGATGGATATTTTTGTTTTCTTTTGTAATTAATCATAAGTTCCATTGAAGCATAATTACACACATCTGTGCCAAGTTTAGGTTTAAATCCAAACTGATTTTCAGAAGAACAAATAAGACGATTGATTGGCAACATCAGTTGCCTCTCCAAGGCGACTGATTATGAATTTCCATCTTGGCATTGTGTTACACACCTGAATGCTCCACAACAGAGCTCTAAATAACTTTTGCTTTCATAGACAATTACATGGTCTGACATTCACCTCTCTAATTATTACATGGTGGCTTCTGAAGCTGGTTTGAGACTTCGAAGGTTATCTACTTAAGTCCAAATGAGGACCTGTGACATGATTATTATAATTGTGTTTAATTTTGGCTTTTTATAAAGCCAAAATTACAAAAAAAAAAGTATTTGCTGAGAAAACCTCTGTAATTCAGGTCTCCTGTGCTTCGGTCAGGACGCAGAGCAGCACAGACGCTTACTTTGGAAAGAGCTTTAGTCCCCTAAAGTCAGGAAGTGCTACTGATATTGGGTAATTGACTTCATCCCAATCTGCCATGCTGCTGAACGGTGCACGGTGACCTTGGATGCACAACCATGTGTAAGGTCACTGCCTGAAGGCAGGTGGTCGAGGGGTCCAGACTGTTCTCAGCTGCTTTATCGCCTGAAACAACAAATCATACATCTCCATTTCATCTTTCTCCAGTAGAGACAAAAAAAAGAAAAGAAAAGTGAAGTACAAATTGTCCTTGCCCAGGTTTCCACCAAAGAAAGAGTGAAGCGCTTTTCATCAGTGAACTTTTGACCTCTCTTTGCCTCACAGATTTAACATATTTTCAAACTGTCTTTCACTCTGCTGTCAGCTACAATGTGAAGAGCAGAATATGAACTACAACACTCAGTCAAAGCTTTTAAATTCTACTTTTCATGCTAGCGTCTATGATTTGACAAAAAACACACATGTGAAAAATCATGGCTTTGAGCTGGAAGTCGCACTCCGGCTCAGTTCCCAGACTAGATGGCGAAGGACTGCCAATTTGCTACCTGCTTACGTGAAGACAAAACATGAAACAGTCCTGCTTGATTCAAGTATGTCTCATCCTGGATGCATAATGCATCAGCACCATGAATAATTTACAAAAACAAGTGGAAGAAATCTGTTTGGTGCCTTGCCATCTCTTTCCTTCTCTACTTCTACCTAAAAGGGCTTCTTTTTTTCCCATTTTTAAAGACAAAAAATGAAAAACAAACCTCCATATTGGAGCGACAGATGGCAGATAGCGTGAGTGCCGTATCCAGAATCACACTCTGTTGGAATTGATGGTTGCCATGGAAATCAGGAAGTGGAACTGTTTGTTAGATTCCTGCGGCGACATGGTGGTTACCTGGTACACTAGCACAAAGAAATTCACCTCTCTAATTATTTCTGCTCTTTTGTAAAGATTTAAAGAAAGGAAAAAGAAGTGCAGCCCTAAGGTGGTACTGTGAAAAACTGGCATATAGTGTTTGATTAAAGATTAAGATAATTGAGATTAAAAAGAATATCCAAAACATTTCAGATGCCAGCTTTCAATAAAAAAGATCATATGTGATTATATTAAAACACTCAGCTATAAAGTTTCATTCTTCAACCATTCCATCTGTCCGAAATTGAAAGGGTTATAAAAATAAAACTGTAACAAAAGGTCTTAACAATACATTTCTACAATGATAACATGATATAAAATATAGAAGTATCATCTGATAATCCTTTTCATGTAATGATGGTCATTATGGCCAAACAGTTTAATTTTAGTTTCACCAAACCACAGGACATGTGTCCAGAAATGAAGCTTTGTCTCTGTGTGTATTTGCAAACTGTAATCCGTCTTTTTTCTTTTGGAGTAATGTCTTCATCCTGGCTAAGTTGTGTTTCAGTCCATGTGGGTCCAGGACTGGTTTCTCTGTGGTTATTGACTCTTACCAGCTTCAGCAGCATCTTCACAAGATGTTTTGTCTCATATCAAAGCATGTCCATCTCTGGGACACAGAACCGTCTCCTTGGTGTTGGTTTATACTGGAGATTAATTGTTTGAATGGATGAATGTGGCACTTTCAGGCATCTGGAAATTGTAACTAAGAATGAACAAGACTTGTGGAGGTTCACCATGCTCTTCCTGATATCTTAACTGATTTCTTTTGAACTAACCATTAAATACATCCTCCTCAAATTAACTCAAATGTTGTCAATACATTTATTAGAGGCCATAAAACTATCATTATGTGCTTTCCCAAACTCTTTGAAAATGTAATAATCTTAGTGTATGTAAACTTTTGACTTTGAAGAAAGTCATAAAAAATAATTAAATTCAATTTATTTATATAGTGCCTATTTACGACAAGTCATCTCTAGGCACTTTAGAAACCCAGAGCATGATCCCTGAGCACATGGCAACTCCATCAGTGGCAGTCTAAAAGAATTAATAATAATCTAAATAATCTAAAATAATTCACGTTCTCCTTATTATGGCATTTAAGAAAAATAATTTTGGAAATCCTAACTGCCTTTCTATGTATCTTTTTATACAGTGTGTGTAAATGTCTGGTTTGCCTTTGACAACTGGGACAGACTGGAGACCCTGTGACACTGATTTAGATTGAAGCATGTGTGGATAGTGGAAGGATGGATGGATGTCATTTCCTTCTGATTTTAATCGTACTCAGTTTTGCTGTTCTGCCGGAGTCATCAGTTCCCATTAAAGCCAGAAGAGTCAAATATGTTCTGTTGCTATGATACGTCGTTGTGTCAACACTCTGTCATCAAGTGATGTGTAATCCCATTGTGCTCACACCACATCTGTTTCAATTTCTGTAAACTAATTAATAATGGTGACAGTGCAATGTCCCGTCTGCTTCGTTTCCATTTTGATTGCTCAGTGACTGAATTGATCACAAAGGTGCAGCGCAGTAATTTCACTCTGAACTGCCACAGAACGTCAAGTAAAATTAAAACAATATGCATTGTGCATGTATCATTTGTCACCATGGCACACTCTCTCTGGCGGGATTTCTTTGGGTTCTCCAGCTTCCATTATTAAAAAGAAAAAACCTGAATGTTTGGTTGATGTGTGATGTTAAATTGACCTTGGGAGTGAGTGTGGTGGTGGTTGTGTGGGGCTGTGATGAAGAGGAGAAAAACATCTTGTTTGTGACTTAACTTTAAAAGTCTTATGTACACACAATTATTCTGGGAACACTTTAAATGGGAAGCAGATCCAGAGGGAAGCTGGAGATATTGAGTCCGAGTGGACCATGTTCTCCACTTCTATTGTGGATGTGGCTGTTCAAAGCTGTGGCCTGAAGGTCTCTGATGCCTGTCGTGGCGGCAATCCCTGAACCCAGTGGTGGACGCCGGAAGTAAGGGATTGCTGTCAAGCTGAAGAAGGAGTCCTACCAAGCCTGGTTGATTCGGAGAACTCCTGAGGCAGCTGACAGGTACCGACAGGCCAAGCAGATGGCAGCTCGAGCACTCGCAGAAGCAAAAATTTGGGTCTGGGAAAAGTTCGGGGAGGTCATGGAGGAGGACTACCGGTTGGCCTCGAAGAAATTCTGGCAAACCATCCGGCGCCTCAGGAGGGGGAAGCAGTGCTCTGCCAACACTGTTTACAGTG
>JBAMYA010104883.1:0-19976 GCA_037176975.1 Arrhamphus sclerolepis | reverse complement strand
CAATTTTGTACCAGGCTGTGAATATGTTTAATTCTCATGCAAAGGTGGTCAGTCTAACATGGTCAGTAGGGATTTGCTCTGTTTTGGAGACAGCACCTAGTGGTCAGTCGAGGAACTACAACAAAAGTACTTCCTGGATGAGCTTCAACCCAGAAGTAGGATGGTTGCAGCTTGTGCTCCAGTAAATCAAAATTAAAAAAAAATGAAGGACTAAGCACAAAGAAATTAGTTTGGGTTGTGTGATATATGTGCTTGTTAATAACCAACTAATTTCATCTTCTGCCCGATGAGTTGGAAATTCTTTAATCTCTTTATCTCCCCAATCCAACATTGTTATGTTGACGGAGAGTAAATAAAAGCATGAGCAAACTAACAAATGTGTTTCCTTCTATTGTCTTCTGCATGTCTCACTCAGTTTCGGACTGGGGAGATGAACCTTACGTACGCGCCTTTTTCACTACCTGGAAAAAAGAAAGGATCTGAATTTACGCCTTTCTGGAAAATGCCATTTTCATACACGCACAGAGACAGGGAAAAGATGGAAATGTTCTGCAAAGAAAAGCCAGTATGTAAGGGCCTATCTGCTGTAGACATTACAATTGTGCACATGTTCATTTCTGATGTTTGGCCGATAGCGTCTTCATCTCATCAGTAACTGCCACTGCTTCTTATAAATGACCAAACACAGAGCGTGGTAAGAGAGAATTAGGCAGCATCTCAGAACATCTAATGACCCATGTCCATCAGTTCAAAAGACACAAATTCATGTGAATAGTTGTGTCTTTGTCAATTCATACCAGGTATTTCCTTGGGGAAAATCTTTCTGCTCATATTTCCAAAACATCAAAAAAAAAAAAAAAAGTAAATGAGAATGAAATAGAAAATTACCTCATTGGCTTCACTCGTGGCAAAAGGGGACTGAGTTTGAGTATCGTCTACAGTTCCGTAGTCAATGTCTGTATTGTAATCTCCCTCTAAATTTTTTAGCTGAGTCATGTTGAAAAAGGAGGAAAGAAGAATCAAGGTTAACAAAAAAGGATCAAAATGGAGGTTATTTGCTAGGGGTCCTCTAAAGCTAGCTACAGAGTCTGCTACTTCTAGACAGAAGAGGTTAGGGAGCTCCGGATGCCATCACAGATTTTCCATTCTCAATTTAGGACAGGAAGATCTTGATGGGATTTGGTCTTTTTGTTTTTGTTTTTTTTGTTTTTTTTTGGATAAATGTTTACCCCATAACCGCCTCTGCGTCGTGCCGGCGCTGTGGCCTGGTAGTCGGGATTCTTAGAAGCAAAGAGCCTAATTGGTGAGATTTTTTTGGCCAACGTCTTTAAGGATTTGGACTTAGTTTTACTGAGCGGCTTTCTGGTCTTCTTCTTTTTCATGGTGACACTACGTTTCTTTCTCTGAAAGAGGTGACGGCAACAAAGAACACCAATGATTTAAAAGAACACACTTTTCTAACTGGTCTATAACTTTTCTTTTCCAACACAACTGTCAGGCCCGATTTGATTCAACTACAGCTCATTCACACCAACTGTTCTTCAGGAGATACAAAGGAGGCTGTAGAGGACACACAATCCCAAATCAGAACAAGTCAGGATGCTATGGCAAATAGTAAAATTAAGAAGGAGTGATCCTTCTTTTACTTAGCTAGATGGTATTAACCAAAATATGCTTCATATCACATAAGCCTCATTTCCGTTGCTGATATGAATCCATCCATGCATTTCAGGCCTGCAAAAACGACCAAAAAAGATGAGAAAGCAAACCTTTAACTACTTTCAAACTTGGAAATTCCTTCACACATCAAAGAAAAATCATACATAAATGTTGAGATTACACACCGAAGTGTTCCAGGTGTTATTTTTTTGTCTCTGATTTCTAAAAACATTAATTCTGCAGAAGTGTACACTACTTTTGATTCAAACTTAAAACATCACAGGGCCTGGGGTTTGGATGCTGATGACAGTTTGAATAATCATTTTCATCTTTGGTCCAGAGCATACACTACTTACACATTTCTTTAATGATTTCTTTGACACCCGTTTCCACTGTTTGATGGTCCATCTCAGATGCCTCCGAGCCCAGAGATGTCAACGCCACCTCTGGACAAATTAAGCTTGTGCTATTTTTTTCTCCACATTAATTTGCATATTTGAATGTAAATGGACTTTCAGATAGGACACAGTGGCTGCTGCACTCTGAGATTTCATGAACGGATCCTTAGCAATCAACTTGGGTTTCAGAGGTATCTGAAAAAAGTGACTTCTGTTTTCAGAGTAAAGTGTTCTGTTGGAGTTGCCTGAAGTTCATCCTCATTGTTATGAGCCTCAGTGCTACTCTCCCAAGATTACTTCCAGTGAAGCCCAGTGCTGCAGCAAAGCTAAACTCCCAACCGTTTTCTTTGTTTGAGGAAACCACTTCTCATCAATCCCACTAAAGCTTACATCTCAAAAAAGAAATTGAAAAAGAAAACCTGTTTAATCACAAAATTTCTCCTGCAAAATAAGTGCATGCATTTCAATCCTTAGAGCTTCATAACACATAATATGTAATCATTTTTTTCACTTCAGAGCAGAGGGCTTCTCAGACTTTAGGTTTCTGAACTGGACTCCAAACACAACTGCACTGCTGAAGAAGACCCAGCAGAGACGGCACTTCCTGAATGTCCTCCGGAGAAACAACCTCGTGGAGAAACTGCTGGTGTCCTCCTATCGCTTCTTGATTGATTTCTAAACCACGAAATGTCACTGTGGTCCGCAGGCTGCACAGCAGAAAGGAAAGCTCTGCAAAGAATCATCATCTCCTCTCCCTGGAGAACGTTTATCCACATCACTGCCTAAGGAGAGCAAACAGCATCCTCAAGGACCCGTACGGGACACCACCTGTTCAAGCTGTCACCTTCTGGAAGGTGCTTCAGGACAATCAAAGCAAAAACAAATAAGCTTAAGAAGTTTTTAACCTCATCACTGCTTTGAACTCGCATACGTGGTGGGCAGTATCCAAGAGCTGCTTTATCTGGAGTAAATACGTAACAGAAGTAAATGTAAAAGAATGTAAAAGAATACACTGTCCTGCATTGCACCCGAGCACATGGGCAAGTGCAGGGAACCTGTGTGAAAGCTGCACAGCTCTGTATTTCAGTGCTTATCAGAAGTGTCTCTGAGTAATCCATGTGGTCATGTGGTCATATCCTCCGCTGATGAATGAGGGTTCGTGATGCAGAGCTGACTGAAGAACGGGAGATCTTCTGTTGTCCTACTCAGGCTTCTGTTGCTGCTCTTCATGCACTGAAGAATCCTTGACGTGCAAATAGCTTGCAAACATTCTTTGGGGAATCGTTTTTTGTTGTTTTTTGTTTTTTTTAATCACGTGGGAGCAAATCCCCATGAGTTTACTGCTAAACCGGTGATCCTCCTCCATTCATGTTTGGACACTGCTTTTGTACCCAAACAGGACTGCAATCACCTGCTGACATCACGTTTTTAAACCTTTTAACCTTATAATTATTATTAAAAAATTTCTGGAACAGGTTACAGGCCTGAAATGCAGGAATTAATGTATTTTAACAGATAAATTATGTTACACAAAATATGAAATATCCTTAGTTGATTCTGTCTTTAGTGAAATTAAAGCACTTTTGAACTTTTGTCTGTTTTTGCATATTCTTTTCCCATTTTATCCTGACTTCTTCTGATTTGGGGCTGAATATACACATCAATCTGTCACAGTCACAAAAACACACAAAAATAAAATAAAATAAAAAGAATTTGCATTCAGCAAACCCTAGCTATTGCAGTGATTAAACAGGTATCACACTGAACTTGCTTTAGCCATTTTTTACCAAAATAAAAGCACAATAGTTTTAAGGATATGCTGAAATGCAAAAACACACTTGGCAGATGGCGTTACCAGGGAAGGCAACAAACCCAACAGAAGACAAAAACATTGACAGAGACATGGGATGGATGACAGACAAAAAGATAATAACATAAAAAACACACATTTTACTTTTCCCTTTTTTCCATTTACCTGTGGTTCAGAATACTCATCAGTTGGAACGATGTCTGTTCCTCCCTCAGCGTAATCATAGTACTGAGAGTAATCTAAAGTAGTATACTGGAGGGTGTGACAGAGACAGAGGAGAGAGCACAGAGGTTTTAGTGTTAGCAGCAGCATCTAGGATGCAGGGTGGGATTTCAGCAAGAAGATGACACCAACAGTTCATATCATCTTCATGTCATGCAGTGTGTTTAAATAGTTAAATATGCTTATATTATTCCATTTAGCGTACAATATAACCATAATGATCAAAAAAGTTTCCAACTTCATTCCTTGTCGTAGATGAATCAGTGCAGGAGTAAAAAATGATAATAATAATAATGATAAATGATGGATACATAGTATCATTTTAAATGCTGCAAACACACAGTGTAATGTTGCAAATTAATGCACACTGTATGTATATGACTGTTTGCAGATAACAATTCAGATTTAGTAACAATGGTAATAAAAAATAAGTAATCAAAAATACGAAGGGCTGTGAAAAATGCAGAAATGCGCTTTGTGGATCACATGTCAAACTCAAGGCGCGCAGGTCAAATCCAGCTCGCCAGTTAATTTGATCTGGCACGTGAGAGCGTGCACAGACAGTCATATACTTCAGATAGGAACATTTCTGAGGAGATTTCAATGTGACTGTTTGGCATCAAAAAGCTGAATAACAGGCGAGGACAGCAGCTGGTTTAGGTGAAAAAGTCTCAATTTTAGGAAAATCTGCAATTTTATGACGTAATTTTGTAGTTTTCTTTTTTTATATGTGATTCTACAAGAAAAAAAGTGATTTTAGCAGAAAAATCTCAATATTATGATAAAGGCCGTGATTTTATGACAATTCACTTGAAAAAATTAAGTGAAATTGTGAAATTCAAGATTTTACAAGAGAATTTGCCTTTTTAAATGAAAAAGTCTTTCTTTTCAAGTGATTTTAGCGCAAAAGCTTCGATTTTATTTGAGATTTTATGACCAAAATTCCCTTCAAATTATTTATTACATTTTTTTTGTACGTTCGAGTCCAGGAATTATCAGTAAATCTGACAATATTGCTGGATGATAAAATAAATAATAACTGGCCCTTTAACGGTAACCATTGTGACGATGTATCCTGGGATGAAATAGAGTTTGACACCCTGACCTACTTCCATATTAACAGGTCTTTAGAAAGTTCATAAAATGAAGAAAAAAACTACAGATATGCCTAAAAAAAAAAAACAGCTGCATTTGGGGAATATTGTCGAGAAACTTTCTCACTGGAAGCATGTATATTACACACTTCAACGTTAATAAAGTGGGTGCTCCAGAAAAAAGCACACCTTCTATGTGTTATTAAACTATGTCGCACGCCCGTATGTAACTTCCAAGTGACATCTGAATGTGACAACTTGCTTGAATGGTTAAATACTGTAGAGTTAATTAGCAGATTAGCTATTACAAGTGATTAAATTAATCAAAAGGCCCTTAAATGTGTACTTTAGTAAGCAGCCCCTCCATAATCATCTTTCTGATGACTTGTAGGTAAAAATGCTGTAGAAATTAAGACCACAGATACATTTTCATATATGTCTGTCTATCCTTAACGGCCGCTTCGTATTTAGTCACATAAATAATTGTGATTAAATACAAAGTAACAACTTGGAGTTAAAAGTGATGCTGCATCCTTATGGGAAAGAGGGCATCTGAAGGAGTGCAGAAAAAGACTAGAAGAACAGGAAGCCCTGTTAGCTGCTTTTAATTTAACTTCAGCATCTGCCGCGCTGCCCTCTGTGGCATTACGTGTGGTCGCGTAGCGCGGATGCATCTGCCCGCACAACTCCAGCCCAGGACGTCACTGCAAGCGTTTCACCTTCGCTAGCTGGCGGGTATCACCTGCTGTGACGTCAGCGTTTGGAGTGTTAGCGAGATGCATGCCACTTTAATGTGGAGCAACATGCACGACAGGATCAAAAAGAGCACATACGTATAGTTAATATTAATGCAATAAAATGGCAGAAGTGGTGTACAGAGCCTGTAAACTACTTCAACAACTTTGCATCTATTTTTTTTTTCATGCCTTTGAAGAAACTGTGAATAGTAGTAATGTTAATTACCCTCTTGGTGCTTAACCACCTAATTCATTTCTACAGTCATGTTTCATATATCAAATATCTGCTTCCAAACTGAGACAACATGAGACTGATCAGTAAATAAAGGATACCAAGTTTGTCTTTGTGTCAAAAGAATGGTGAGCATAAAGCAGTGCACATGTTAAAGTGAAGCTCTTCCATTCCTCCTGAGTGAGATTCAGCTCAGAATGAAATCTAAATGAATCAGGAGCCTCGACTGATTCTCTGCAGAACCTCCCCAAACCTCCAGAGTTAGCTGACCTCTCCTTCTGGCTCCTGGGCTTGTAAGGAGTCACGGTGGGGGGTGTCACAGTCTGGGCTGTAATGTTCACAGTAGTCATATGCTGCTTTGGGGTCATCAACGATCAGAAGCTGCTGGATGTCACCCTGCAGAAAACAGAGAGGAAAAAAAGGTTGACAATCATATACAAATGCACTCTCCTCTCACATCTAGTCAGTTTAAAATGCATATAGCAAACATTAGAAATCTCTTTTACTTTTAATCGTTTTTACATGTGAATTAATGCTACTGACAACATTTGCTGAGAGCTGATGGAAACATCAAGATCAGACAACAAGATGAGACGACAAGGGCGAGGCGTGCCACATCATGTTCCTGCTCACACACACAGTAAAGCAACATAAAGGAAAAAAACTTTAATCACTACTTTCATGAAGACTGTACCGGCCATGTGAAATTAAACCGCTTGAAAAATTCACATTATATCATTCAGAGAGGAAACTGAGCAGAAAAGTGGGGAAACATTTGTTGGCAGAAGTCAGATACATCTGATAAACGTCTGCCCATAGATCTGTGTTTCATAATATAGAATAGAAAATAAATGAGATGTATTTTTTTAAATCTATCAAATGAGGTGCTACAACTTGGCGTTATGAATTTCTAAATATAATACTGAATTCATTTTAGAGGTTGAAGAGGAAAAAATATAAGAAGAAGTGCAAAAAAAAAAAAAGACGTTCAGTTAAAAATGATCTCAAATGATTTAAAACTGCAACCAAAACTGGTTTGGTTCTCGCTGTGAAAAATATGGAGCATATGGACCAAAATGTGTTGTAAGATTGCTGGAACACACTTCAACAGTCTCTGGCTGCTAGACAGAGCCAGAGTCTCTCTGCAGAGCTGAAGCTGCTGCCGCCCTCACAAAGTCCCAATGTTGTAAAAAAAAAAAACATACTTGCTGAAGAAGTTATGATTTACCGAAGAACAAAGACAAACGGAGCAGCATTCATGGACTTATGAAAGCTAGATTGATCTTTTTGGGTCTAGAAGCCACAGACAGACCTCCAAACACTGAATTCAAGCCTCAGAACACTGAAGACAGTGAAGCATGGTGGAGCAAGCATCATGATATGGGGATGTTCTTCATATTATGGTGTCGGGTCTATTAAGGATCATGGATCAGTTCAAATACATCAAAATACTTGAGCAGGTCATGTTGCCTGATGCTGAAGAGGACATGCTCTTTAAATGAGTGTTTCGGCAAGACAACTCCAAACACTCCAGTAAGCAGCAGCATCTTGTTTCCAGACCAACCAGTCTGATCCTGGACCGTGATCCCATAGAAAACTATTACTGTTTGTGAGGAAAAACCAGGAAACGCAGAGGGAATGTAATGTGAGGTAAGGTCAGGCATATTTTATTGTCCCACAGGGGAAAATTGGTTTTGGGCTTTAGCCACTGCAGCGCATAAAATAAAAATGACAACAGACATTAGACACAAAACTAAATAAATAAATACAAAGTAATTATGACAACAGACAGTGCACACAATTGTCACTATACATTCAGGGTTAGGGATGGAAATTGATAATTGTTTTCGATTCTGCTTAACGATTCGGTTCGGTTCTTTATAGATTCTCTTATCGATTCTCATTAGGTAAAAATGGACAACAAAAAGGTTGATTATTTTTATTTGTTTATTTTTTACTATTATTTACCCCTGAGGGGAAGTTCTGCCTCCGCATTTGACCCATCTGGGCTGCTGGACCCAGGGCGGTGGGCTGCTGCAGTGCACAACCCCCCCGTTTGTACCACTTGGGTGCCATGATTACTATTGACTGCTGGCTGCATTGGACTTGCCACACACGTTGCATAAGCTACGCAACGTTGCATGGCAACGTCATTCACGCCCACTGGAATCCATAAGGGAATCGTTTGCCAAATTGGTAAAGGATTCCAAGGAACTGAAACACTGGGAACACTGGTTTTCGATTCCCATCATCACCAACACGGCCACATGTCTTCCAGATTGTTTTCCGTGTAACAACTGTGAAATAAGTGTATTGAAATACAGTATAATAGCACTCTGAAAAAAGACACACACACACACACACACAAGAAATAAGACAATAAATTCTCCAAACATTAACACACAATGCAAATGTCTAAAATCCATTAACACACCCACAAGACAACATAAAAGTAGGCTGGGAGAGGAAAAAAACATTTCAACAGGAATGTTTTCTTCATTGCAGAAGTGTTTGAAATCACTGCAGCACTGTCACGTTTTATCATCAATCTTTCAGCCAAAGCACACAGTTTAACACCAGACAGCAGAAGCAGTGGTGAAAGCATGGGGATGTTTCTTGGAGTGTGTAATGGCCTGAACTGAGTTCCTGAAACTGGTATTTGAGTCTTCACATGCACACTGATGAGGTGTCTTTATTTAAGGTGCTTGGCAGGTGAGCGAACGGTTGCCTGAGCCCAAAGGTAAAATCTTGATTGATCTGTGTGAGCTCTATACATCGAAGAGGGGAGCAGAAGATTGGCATGAAATGCGGGAGAAGCCCAGCATGCTGCAACTTGTCAGAAGAATCTGTGTGTGTGTGTGTCCTCCTTGTGTAACCCCCTCCTCCCCAAAAAACATATCTGTGGATCCTCACCATTAATCTTAATGTAAACATTCATGTGCTAAGGCATGTTCAGTTCATTAGGGAACTACGTTAGTCTCTTTGAAACTTTTTCTCTGTATATCCATCCATCAGCATCCTGTTTCACAGACTCACTTTGACAGACCAGAGACTCCTCCCTGAATAGACTCCTCCATTCACTTCTTTCTACCTCTGTAGCATCTTTATTCCACCCCACTGCGCTGTGTGCAGAAGCAGAACGGCATCACATTTTGTTCCGCTTTGTTGCACATCTGTACTGGCTTGAGAGGCAGTAACAGAGGCTGTGACAGATGTGAAACAAGAACTGTGTGAATGGGTGATCCAGCAAGACGTAACAGGAGTCTAACAAAGGCTTCAACCTCTGTGCAGATGATAAAAAAATGGATGGTGCAGTGGATGCAGCAGGTGGCCCCTGTACTGAAGCTACAGTCCTCCAGAAGTGGTTGCAGGTTCAATTCCCCATCTGCAACCATTCGCTGTGTGTCTTCCCCATCCTCCCTGCCCCACCTTTCTTTCTCTTATAAATGTGAATCAAGGCAACTCGAGCCATAAAATCTTTAGAAAATAAATAAGTCAGCACATCAGTGAGACAGCCTGTAACATCAAGTACCAGAAAACTTCAAGTTTTCAAGCAAGCTTGAGACAATGTGGAACAATATACCACCACAATGGTCATGGCAGATTCCAGTTGGACTGGTTTATTTTTTTTTAGGAAGGTTTGGAGCACTAACCAGTCAGTGAACCCTATTAATTGGAGGAGCCACCATCAGCTGACACCATACTATCATGGCCCTTTCCACTAGTACATACTTGGCTCAGCTCCACTCGACACTACTCGGTTTTTAGGGTTTTCCACTAGGTCCGGCTAGTACCTCCTTTTTTCACAACTATTTGACTGGGGTTCTAACTGAGCTCAGTCCGGCTCAAAATGCAACGTCACAAGGATGCAAGCCAATGATTGGCCACTGACTTTACTTGCTAACTCATCTTTGATACAGCAAAAAATGGCAAGCAAGCCTTATGCGTAGTGCAATGATGACGCCTCGACGTCCTCCATTATTGCTGTTGTATACATGACCGGAGATGTCGCATATAAAGACATCACCGTGTTTCAGGCTGCTTTACCATGAAGGCCCCACCCACATCGAGATGGTACTGAACTGTAATGAAAAACGACTGAGACTGAGGTGTCGAGTCAAGACGAGTAGGTACCAGTGGAAAAGTCTCCCTCCTGAACCAGCTGAAGCACCATAACGCCAGCAGAGACTGCAAAACTGAAACTAGCACTGCTTTGTTGTTCCACTGTTGTTCATATTTATTCAGGCCCGTGCTTTATTGAGTGCTGCGTCAGACATTAGAGATTATAAAATATTAAAAAAACTGAAAAAAAACTATGATGTCACCATAGGATGGCACCAATAGATGAGCTCAATTGTGCGAGCTCCAGTTGTCAACCAGCCCCTCAGTTCATCCAAAAACATAAATGGGTACAACAAACAAGTCACCCATACTTTGAAGAACACCCATTAACCAACATTAGCTTCTATTCATTCTCACTGAATATGTCATCCTTTCCTCATTTCTGATGCCGTTTTGGTGGCATACTGTGATCACGCCCTCTGACCTGCACCCATATTAGACTCCTTGGTCCATGTTTCAAAGATGACTAAAGCTGTTTGTGCTGCACCGACACATATGCTACATGAGATGAAATAACTCTTAAGCCTGCAATACACTTGACATTTACAACAAATATGCAAACATATTCAGATATCCACAGGTGCTCGTTTGACACCTTGGTCATGTACGTTCTCCAAAAAATATGCGACATGTACGTGAGATGCAATATTCATTGAAACGCTAGAGTAGGTCAGAGCAACAGGTGACCACAAGTGAACTGTTACAAAGCTCTTTCGTAGTTACGCCCTTTATCAACTATCGTTAGCGGTGTGTTGGTTTTGTTGAACCAGGGCTGCAGCCTGACGCAACAAGTTGCCAAATGTTGCAAAATATGAAAAATACTGTTGGTGTTTATCATCAGTTTCCCACATCAGTAAAAGAAAACAAACAAACTTCTATCTCAACAACATTGATTTTATGGTTTAAAATAACATCTCCAATGGTGTTGTCCTATACATCTGTGACTACAACAAAAACAAGAGAAAAACTTCTTGTCTCACTTATTTTATACGGTTGTAGTTTTGGCTCTGCATTCTGCCCCCCAGTGGAGACATCTGGTATTACATAAGAATCGTTCCCAGAACAGCTGGCTGTGTTCACAAACAGACCTGAATGCTTTGTCAAACTGCAAGTATATCCCAGACCTTAGAATGATTGTTAGTTTAATTAAAAGCACAACAAGTCTTATAATCCTAAACATTTGAGAGATTGCACTCTTGGGCTTGACAGATCCCCGTGGTCCTGCACATGAATGGGCAGATATAGAAGATGCATGGATGGATGATTATGCTCTGTTGCACATTCACCTAAAGTCGCTAAAGTGATGGCAGCCTCATCAGAGATTTTTAACTGATGATGTATATAAACATTCCCCCCCCTCTGTTTTTATGTACCAGGCTGAGTATATACATGTTTCAATAAAGTTGGACATTTTTAACATTGATGATCAAAACTTATGCTACTTTTGGCACCAGCTCCTAATGGCTATTTGAAGAACTGCAGGTTATCAGTTTTTCTTGTTGACTTTAAACAGCAAAGATGGAGTTTCCCCTGGTTAAGGCCTATTGTTGTCCATGTATCGCAAAGACAAGAAAAGGATCTGACTGACTGTGGAACATCAGGGTTTTTGTTGAAAGTACACACAGTGGAGGCGATATTTCACGTTTGTTGGATTGTGCGAATGCACAGCTGGAGTGGAGGTAGAACAGCGAAGGGTTCTCCATGACACCTCGATACCTCAGTCTGTGATTTCAATGTGTCTGCGTGCATGGAGCAGCACTTTAAATATTTTTTTTTTATCTTGTTCTATTCCTACAATGAACACTGTGTTTTGTTAATTCTCCTGCAGCCTGAAACACAAAATTGTACTTGTGGCTACTTAAAGTACCTTAAATAAAATTATTGCTACGGCTAGAATAGAGGTTTCCTGTTGAAATGCACAGCACCAAATGCACTTTGGTGTATTTCCAACACTACACTTCAAACTTCAAAAATATTTAGTCAAATGATTCTTAACTTAGCACAATCTCATAAATGTCATTCATGTTTTTGGTTACTGGAGGGTGTGAAATACATGTAATTAAAAAATGTTAGCTTACCGTAGAGTATTATCAATATTGTTTATGTTATCTTTTATGATTTCTTTTGTCTTTTACATCCACGGATGTTAAAAAAATGAAGCTGTTAGGACAGTAAATGGCTACCAGTACACACACACAGTGTATAACACCAAATAACCCAGGTTTTGTTTACGAAAAAAAGACAAGAGAGATACGGAAGACACCGACTCTGGAGAGAAATGTGTGTCTGCAACCATGTGTTTGCAGAAAGCTACAAGAAAAAGATCAAGCCGAGCCCTGAGTCAAGTTGACATGTATTACTTCATGTGTCACGCTGACCAACAGTGAATGCTTGAACCCTGCCTCGAGTCAGCTCTAATTAGTCCTTGTCTGAGAGCCACCCGTCTGCACACAAACAGGCTGTGGAGACACAGAGTTCAACCCCTAAAGCCAAATCACCAAACTTACGAAACTTCTCACTGTTTCACGGAAAAACACAAAAGTAAGATGACAAAGAAAAAATAAATTACAGATTAACTAGTAGAGACTGGTACCAGGTTTTAACTTTAAACTGTTATGCAGACTCTGGATAAACCCGCAGATGCTGATGCACAATACTGAAAGGTTCGGCAAAGTTAGAGGTAATTATAAAATTAATTAATTTATTTTGGTAAATTTCCTGTCGCTGTCATTGAGGATGCCAACTTTCTCGATGCAACACATACGCAAGACAGGACAAGTGGTTAAACACGCCAACTAGTCTGTATTTTACTGACAAATATGCATCAGTGAACCACAAAGTATCACAAATACTAGCGATGTCCTGGTTATATTAAATATATCTATATGACGATCGCTAACCAAGATCACAAAATGGCTAGGTTTTATTTACAATGGAATCTCAATATTTATCATTCAAAAAATGTTAAGAACTGTTTCAGGCTGCATCAAATTGATCCAAACTGATGCTAAAAACACATGTTGAATCACATGTTGTTCTCTTTATCTAGATAAATATCAATTCATTTTCTAAGGAAGCGAAACACACACCTAACAAACAATCTCAAGAATATCAGAATGAGGAAACAAAGAGGGATGAAACCTCAAACATGATATGGTTTTTAATAAAAAGTTGATGCATGAACTTACAGCACATGAATCAGATAATCATCACTGCACTGGTCTGACAGACATCCTGTTCTATGCAGCATTCCTGTGCACAGGTGTCTTCCTTTAATGCATCATTAACCTGTCTTTCCAATACGAGGTAAAACCACAACCTGAAGAAGAATCAATCTCACAGGGCAAAAGAAAAAAAAGGGGGGGGCACCAAGGACTCAGAGACAGACAGGAATTTAGAAAGAGCAGCTGGGATGGTGAGCTGTGAGACACCTGAGCTGAATTACACCAAGGCCCTTATTGTGCACCGCTGAGAAAAAATAAAAAATGAAAAAGTAGAAGCACTGAGTGAAGCCAGAGCTCCAAAATACAGATGATCGCAGAAGAAGACCCATGAGGTCAGCTTTAATGACTGCAGGGTCAGAGGTCAATGAGTAAAGAGGGTCAAGGTCAACGACTAATACTTGAGAATACTCGTAGAAACCAGTATGATACTGGGATTATCACCGGCACAGCTCGCCAGCTGTCTTTTAAAATAAACTTAAATTCATTCTTGAAATAAAACATTGTTGTACATTCACATTTAAAGCAATAGTTGGTATGCAAAGAGGAACGAGGTTCATTAGGACTGAAGTTTTTACTTTTTTTTAAACTCGTACTTGCTGATGCTCAAATAATATTTGACTTAAAATGCTCTAGACAGGGACAAATAAATGAAGATAGAAAGGAATAATTTCAGGAAACAGTGCCAAACAACATCTTTTCCCAAATGCAAACCCTTCCCTGACCTTCAGCTGACCACACAGTCTATGATTTATGAAGAGATACAAAAGAGGTCAAAGGTTCAAGCAGTGCGGCTTAGGAGAACTGACTTTACAATGCAAAGCTGCATGAAATGATCAGCACACAGCAATGTTTAGTTTGGCTGTGACTGCTCCTTTGTGTTTCTGGCCACCAATATCCTCCTGTCTGCTATAATTACATATTGAGCATAAATCAAACCACATAGTCATCAGCACTGATTCTTCGACATATCTTTTCCCGGGGCAACATACCTTTAGTTTAACCACACTCACCTATAATTAGGCAGCCCGTACAACAATTACTACCGAGCTGAAGCTGTTCTCCGAAATGTCTGGAGAACACAATAAACTTCCACGCCACAAAACACGACATCAGTAGACCGAAACACCACTGCTCTACAGCTGCCTGAATGAGGTTTATAAAGCAAGTAAATATCAGAATCCGAGACAGAAAAAGGAAGTGTATTCATGATTATCATTTTAGACATTTGAAAACTGTGTTATTTTATTGGTAAATAACACCAATATAAATGCTACTTTTGCCATTTGAGTTGCACGAGAGCTGACTTGAACAATATTCTCAAACAATATTCATCTCAAACCAATGTGCTGTTTCGATGGGATGCATTGACTGATGGTTTCAAGCAGCAAGTAGCAAGAATAAGCAAGGTTATATCTATACGTGCGAGCTGGATTCAGACAAGAAAGGTCTGCCAGGTATGAATAGACGGTCTCATACATTTGGCACAGTAGGGAGGCCTCAAGGGAAGGTGCAGAGGGAGGAGGAGGTGAGTCGGGCAGGGTATGCAGGGAGGGGAGGGGAATAAGGAAGCCCTGATGGCAGAATGAAAGACTTCCATTCATATGCGCCACATCCCTTTGGTGGTCGCCTCCAACCTGCAGCAGGTATGGCATGAATAGACGTTTTTGAGAAATGCAGGTCAGCTTGTGAAAACAAATGAAGATGCAAACAGAAATCATGTTTTATAAGCATTCATTATATGTTAGTAAGGCTCCGTTTTCAATTTAGGAATTTGTCATATCTATTCATATTGCTTTTTAGCCATCCAAAAGCATCTGACTAATTTAGAAAATAAGAAAGAAAGCGAACGAAAGAAAGAAAGAAAAACAGCCACGAGAAGGTTAAGACCCGAGTCTTGGTCGAGGTACTTCCTTCCTCACTACTGTGCATGCATAACCCAAAATGCAATGTGCCCTGTGGATCTTTTGAGGAAAGCAGGGCCAGAGATCAAACATGAGACCTGATCTAAGAAAAAAAAAAAGAAAACAGACATAGAAGACTCTGTTAGCTGACTTATGGCTCCTATTTTCAGTGTTTCCACTGGCAAAACTCTGACTAGACACACTGCTTGATAGAAACGTTTAAATTCCCCATAAATCAGATCAAAACTGACAGAGGGTATGAAATCAAATCTGTGTGTGAAACAATTGTCATGAAAAGTAATACAGCACAATAATCAGATTGCATTCAATCCAATAACAGCAAGATTTGTACCATAGATCAGCCACTGTCTATTTAATACAGGCAGGAGGCTAAATCAGGTTATTCATTTAAATAAGTAGATTTAATATTAATCTCTCAAATGTATAGTCCAGGGGTGTCAAACTCTTTTTTCATCATGGGCCCCATTATCACCATGGTAACCATCAAAGGGCCGGTTCCCTGCTAGACTCAGTCTACGATGACGTTCTGAGCTTAAGATCCTGTTTTTGGTCAGAACTAGCCTGCTCATATTCCTTCAGCATCGACTGATTTAAACAACTTTTCATTCTTAAATTACATATGAAATGTTGAATTTCAAAATACAACAACCTTTTCTCATAAACAAGAAGTGAATTTTGTCATAAAATCTCAAATTTCTAAAAAACATTTTTTAAAAAAGTATCATAAAATAGAGATTTTTCAGGTGTAAATGCAACTTTTTTCCCCAAAATCATCAGAAATGACAAAAATCGCAACAAAGTGAGCAAAATTTTGTTTTAAAATCCTCACTTTTGTGGATTAGACACATCTGGTATCTTCACTTAGGTGCCTCATAGCCTACACATTTTCTAGTCCTTTAATTTCGTAGTTCATAGTCTTTGATGACAAAGTTAAGTCAGTTCAGTTAGGAGGAAGAAAAACCGCACACAAGACATGTTCCCAGACATGGCATCCTGTCCCCGTGGAGCTGACAGTAAGAAGAGGCAGCACTCATTCAGCATCACCGCAATGACTCAGCATTCCTGCAGCATTTAAGCTAGCTGGCGCTCTCTCTCAAGCAAGCAGATCCAACAAAGCCAGAACCTTTACTTCCTGCCAGAGAAGAGCACGCATGTAAAGACTGTCCTTATTTGCATCACCTGATCCATTGTTCTCATTCACATCTAATGAATTAATGTTGAGCAAATACAAACATGACTCTGGAGAACACCGCCATTCAACCATGACCATTTTTTTCCAAAAGGTTGGATCACTTTGTAAAATCAATGAGTGTATAATAACCAGATGAAACCATCTGGTCACATGACCCATAGATTTTTTTTTTTCAGAGAGCCTTGGAAGCCTAGCGGCACCAAGCTGTCAAAGCCTATGGCAGAGCCGATGGCTAGCTGTCAGTCAAGCACATCCGGTCAGCTTCATTGCTTTATAAAAATTTATCTGATGTGGTACAAAAATATTCACCTGCGCAGTTGTCATGGATGTAATGTGTAACTACAAATGAAAAAAAAAAAAGATGTAAATATCTTTAATTCTGCTGGAAAATTTGAACTTTTAACATGGTAGTCAACGGGGCTTTGCTTTGTTTTGGAACCAGCACCTAGTGGTCAGTCGAGGAACTGCTGTGAATCTTACACCAACAAGAAGCAACAAAAGGCTGGAAAGCTGTGCAATGCTATAAAATAAATCACCAGCTGAGACGTCTCATGTTTCATCAGTAAAGGGACAAATCTGAAAACAGATGCTGTAAGCTACAACCTTCATGTCCTACAACAGTGTATACACACACACACACACACACACACACACACACACATATATATAATATATACACATACATATGCATATACACACATATATGTGATATGTTTTAAGAGAGTGCTTTTGTACTGTAGTTCTGTGATACAAAGAAACAAAACAAAACAGAGCAATATGTCTTTTTAAAATAATTTTTTGTACTTGAAATTTGAGAAATCACAACATTTTATTTTGACTAATTTACATGGAAACATGGCTGCATATTCTGAGTTTCTCCAGAATAGGTTACTTTTCTAGCTGACAACAATCCCTGAAAACTCAAATGTCATCTGTCCTTAAAAATGAAGAGAACTGCCTATTTATACAGGACCTATGGCTTCCTTCCATTTAGGCAAAATTAAAATATATGTACCCACAACAATGATCATAAAGAATAAGACGACTGATTCTCAATGAAAAGATAGGAACAATGTTCATTAGAATTTCTTAAAAAGTATGATAAACTGAACTGAACTTCATCACTGTGATCAATATGCAAATCAGCAGTACCACTGACAGGGAGACTGAGCAACTCACTAAAGTTCGCATTTAGACAAGACCGCATCCTGGAAGATTTACCTGGAAAACCTCCTCCTCCAGAAGTCTGGTGCCGAACACGGTGATGCCGCTGGCGCTGATGGAGCCGCTGTCACTTCTCAGGAGAGGCTTGGTTACCTTCTTCTTACAGTCAACAATGATGGTGACCGTCTTCTTCTCCACGCTGATGGCCACACGGTGCCACCTGGTAAAAGAAAAGGACATCAGTCATTAAAACAAAAGACAACCAGTACAAAAAAAAGGTTTCGGTTTTATCTTAAGAAGTGCGTCTCCAAAGGAAGTGAATTATGATGAACAGTACAAGCATGGAGAGAGGCTGGTTCAGAACCGATAGAAAGGCAGAGTACAAATTTGCACATTGTTCATGGTCTTTTATTTACAGATTTTTAATTTTTAGTCTTTATGTGTTTGATTCCTGTTTTTATTGTCCACGAATAGCTTTTATTTCTTCTTAATTACTGCAAAGCTCTTTGGTCAACCTTGGTTGTTTAAATGCACAATAGAAAGAAAGATTGATTGAAACAGACATAGAAGACCATTGTTACCTTCCCAAGGAGTGTTGAACCAACAAAGAACAAGCTGTGTAAAGGTGCTAAGATCACAATGTCCCATCTGCAGTCGTCTGGTGTGGTAGCGGCACGTGTGACAGTGAGAAAAAGAACAACTGAGCAAACTGGAAAAGAAGGCTGGCTCTGTTCTGGAGCCTGTAGAGCTGATTGAGCAAAGAAGGATGCTTCATAAAATAAAAAAAAAAACATCATAAACATCCACTGCAACGCACACCCACTGCTAGAAAGATCCATCATAAAACCTTGAAGAGACTCAAATAATGACGGTTACTGCTACATAAAGCTTCTCTTTGGGGATTAATAAAGTATTATTGACTTGAATTGCTGGAAACCGACTTGTAGATGCTTGAGACCAGAATCAGGGAGTGCAGGTACCCCTGATTTGTACCAGTCAATCCTGGAAGGAAATGTTTGTACATCTGTTTGTGAACGGAATCAGAGCAGAAAGTGGGTCATGCAGGGAGACAACCTGTGTGGTTCAACCAAAGATTTATTAAAGAAGAATACAGTTAATGTTGTGGAACAGCCAAGTCAGACTCCTGACCTTAATCCAATAGAAATGCTGTTGAAGTTCCTGAAGCGAGCAGCTCACATTAGGAAACCCACCAACATTGCAGATTTGACGCTGTTCTGTCCAGAGGAATGGGCTAACATTCCTCCAGACTGATGTGCAGAACTCATCTAGTTGCAGACGTTGCGGCACAAGGATGATGTCCCGTGTAATCCAGCACTTTTGCCACTTCTCAGATGTGGCCATTTATTGATACATTTCAATATTCTTCAATAAATACAAGCTCAGTAAGGTTCACAAACTTTCAAGCACCACTGCACATTTAATATAGTTTGATGCTTTTAATGCAGAGGGTTAAACCGGGACCCTGTGAAGAGTATGACACCTCCCTTGTCTCTCAATCTTTTTCCGCTGCACTTTTGGGCTCGTGCATACCAGGCAGCAGTGGACCACATTCTTGCCCCCTCACTTTGGCCCTGTTTAACACAGGATTACACTCATTAAACTCCAAACTTAATCCTCCTTCTGGGTTACTCGGCATGACAGACATGGTGAACATTGTGGAAAGTGCGTGTCAGGATCCAGCACGGCCTGCCTCGCCAGAACAGGAGACACACAGTCAAAACATTGTTCTGAGGTGAAGGACGAGCCCTGCCTGTACCGTTTCTTAAGGTGACACCAGGGGAACATTTTATCACGAATACGATGTTGATGATTTTATGTTAACTATTGTAATGCTTCTCAACCAGATTCCAGCGTGCAGATTAGAGAAAAATGAACGTGCAACAATCTGGGTTTAACAGTACAGCACAAAGGATTACTTGTCACCTTATATGGCAGACAAGCATCTGCAGACTTACGTGGCTTTAAACAATTTTCTTTGGTTTTTGGTGCATAATGATTAGAACTTGCCATATGAAGTTAATGCAATGTGAAATATAAACTCAACTCAGCTTTATGCACCTTCATAAAAGTGCTGTTTAAATCCCCTCACACATAACTGTTGGTAACAAAAACAAGCTATATATATGTATATATATACATATACATATATATATACATATCTTTTTAAACCAGCATCAGT
>JBAMYA010104872.1:0-19976 GCA_037176975.1 Arrhamphus sclerolepis | reverse complement strand
TGATGAGCAGTGATGAGCTGCAGCTGAGGCAAAACAGGTGGAAGCAGAGCTGATGAGGAGGTGTGGCAGAGGGGTGAGTGAGCCTTCTCACACAGCATGAGCCAACCAGACAAGAGTGTGACAAAAAATAGATTATTGTGGATTTTAGGAGGACTAGAAATATGCATAATTCATTATTTCCATCCTGGGAGATGAAAAAGACTGTTGCTGAAGTATGAAAACCTTGGTGATCCCCCGGTCTGGTCACAGATTGGAATGGAACACTAGAACAACTAGAAAGGTTCTTGAGGAAGCTCAGGTCCTTCAGTGTTTGTAGCAAGATGTTGGTTATCTTCTGTGGAAAGTGCAGTCTCATCTGTTGTAATCATGCTGGGGCAGCAGCATCAGAGCCAGTGCTAAAAGCTTAAACTGATAAGAATGTTTGCTCTGTTTTAGGGACTGCTCAGGAGCCTCAGGAGCTGATTGTGCAGAGTCATGCATCAAATGAAAAATATAATGGACAACAGATATCTTTTTCACAATATATTGATTCAACAACACAGTGTCTTCAGTCAGTAGCTTCTTCAGGTCTGCTGGAATACAGACGTGGTGAAAGTAAGCTGGTACGGTGCGGTACTGCGTACCACTAAAAGTTCAGTACCAGGAAGATGGGAGGGTGGCTGCCTGCTATAATCAGAGTTCCCACGCATCCTGGAAAACCTGGAAAATGATTGACCAATTTTACAGGAAAATATATGGAAAAGGAGAAAAAAGTTAAAATGTCCTGGAAATGGTCAAGTTATCCTGAAAAATGATTTATCCTCCCTGCCTTGTCAGAGAATACAAATGGGTTAAAAGTTCTGCTGTCACCTGATCTTTTGCAACATTAAGGTGCAGCGTCCCAAGTGACACTACCAGCCAATCAAATTTGCATTCTTGCTTAGAGCAGTTCTGCAACCCAGTGCTTCCAGTTGACTCTGTCGCTAGATTTAATGACTTTTCAGACCGTAAAGACTTAGCACCTGTAGACAAAACTAGTCGCCAGTTTTAGTCTGTTATTATTGTTATGTTTTGCCTGGTTCATTCTAACTGTAGCTATGTTTGTAGAAGGGTTAGTCTAGTGGTTATTTACCCATCCTTGATTAACAAAAAAAAAAAAAACACTTTATACCACAAAGTTGTTTTATTTCCCCAAATATGATTTTTTTTTTGTATGTCTGCATATATGCTGTGGGTTAATGCCAAGATTGACGAAGAAACCCTTTTATATGTAATTTGATCTTGCAGTGATTTCCTAGTGCGTAGGTGAGTGTGTGGGTGAATGTGTCCTTCAGTCCTCTTGACTGTCTGATCTAACAAACTTTATTTGAACTTGATTCTGTCAGAGGACTAAAATAAACCAACAGAGGAACACGTGAAGACAGACAGAGACCAAAGACAGTGACTGTAGTGTGTGTATAATGTGTTGGTGTAGTGCAGGATGATGATGTAGGTGTGTGTGTGTGTGTGAAGTTGATGTTACACCCCAGTTCATGTTAGAGCTGAAACAGTCCAACAGTTACTTACAGCAGTGATACTGACCCATGACGCTCTGCACCAACTCGTGACAACAACCAGAACTTCAGGCAGAACCACAGCTGGTGCTGGTGTGCTGGACCAGTGTCCTGCAGCAGACCTCCTTAAGTGCTCTGGATTCCTTGTCCAACTCATCAGGACCATCCAGTCCAGCAGCAGCCCCGGAATCCCAGGAGCAACAGTCAGCCAGGCCAGAACACCCGCGGCGCCAAGGACACAGTACATGTATGGGGGGGGGCCTCAGCCCCACACATAACCCCCCATCCGCCCCCGGTCTCAGAGGCACCACGCTGACGGGAGGAGCTGAATCCACAGGACAGAGCCAAGGGCCACCCTGCTACAGGGGTCACCACACCTCATAGGGATCCAGCATGGACCCCCTCTGGGACGTTAGGTGTCAGGTGAGAGCCACACAAGCACGCCCACAGCACCCCCCACCACCACCACCACCACCATAGCAAAGCCATCCCCTGCAGCACCAGCACCACTGAGTCTCGATGCCGATCCACACCACCACTTCACCCCAGGAACAGGACCCCCACACGTGTCGGGCAAGCCAGAGGAACAGCGGAGGGGGAGGTTCTAGGTTGGCAGATCCTTCTCAACCTATATTCAAGTGAATACACTACAAAGACCAGAAATTTAATGTTCTAACTGAAAAACACCGACCTTGGCAGGGTCCATCTGAATGCTTCCCTCCCGGATGACATGGCCCAGGAACGACACCTCAGGAACATGAAACTCGCACTTCTCTGCCTTGACGTAAAGGTGGTTTTCCAGAAGCCTTCTGAGAACCAGATGCACATGCCCAACATGTTCCTGCACAGACTTGGAGAAGACGAGGATGTCCAGGTACACAAAGACAAAAATATCAAGCATGTCCCTGACTATCTCATTTACTCGGGCCTGGAAAACAGCAGGGGCGTCAGTTATACCAAAAGGCATGACTAGATAGTCATAATGTCCCCGGGTGTGTTAAAGGCAGTTTTCCACTCATCCCCCTCCCTTATGCGTACCAGATGGTAAGCATTTCTCAAGTTTGGAAAGCTCGGTTAGCTTGGTAAAGATGGTAGCCCCCTGCAGCTGATCAAAGACTGAGTTGATAAGTGGAAGGGGGTACCTGTTCTTGACCGTTGTATTGTTAAGACCCCGAAAGTCAGGGCAGGGGTGCAAGGTCATGTCCTCCTCCACAAAAAAAGAATCCAGCCTCAGCAGGAGATGAGAAAGGCCGAATGATACCAGCAGACAGAGAATCTTCGATATACTTTTCCATGGCCTTGGTCTCCGGGACAGACAGGGAGGAGAGGTGCCAGGAAGAGGTCTATATCGCAATCATAGGGTAGATGAGGAGGTAGTGAGGAGGCTTGAACCTTGTTGAAAACTTCCTTAAGGTCTAGGTACTCAGGAGGGACCTTGGCGATGTCTGGAAACTCAGATGGAGAGATGTTACTGGAAGTAACAGGCAGAGCAGATCTGAGGCACACATTATGACAGTGAGGACTCCACTGTAAGATCACACCAGAGGACCAGTCTATATGAGGGTTGTGGAGCTTGAGCCAGGGATAACCCAGAACAACAGGAGTACGGGGGGCAGTGATTAAATGTAGAGTCAATGTCTCCTGGTGATTACCTGACATGTTCAGGAGAACAGGGACGGTGCGATGAGTATTGGTGCCCAGGAGACGACCGTCTAGAGCGCAGACAGGTAGAGGCTGAGGTGGAGGTACCTGATTGATCCCCAGCTGGGCTGCCAAGGCTTTATCCATAAAACCAGCATCCGCACCAGAATCAGTAAACACAGCCAGGGTGTGAGTCCGACCAGCCACAGTGCATTTTCCATGAAACAGGGGCGTAGAGGGTATTTCTATCTGTACAGTTCGGCTCACCAGTCCCCTCTGAACTACTGGTGAGCCTGCTCTTTTACTGGACAGGAAGCAACAAAGTGACCAGACTGGCCGCAGTACAAATGCGGTCTCTCGCATACGGCGCTGGCGTTCTGCCAAGGACAGCTGGGCTCTCCCCAGCTGCATCGGCTCCAGTGTATCAAAAGGAGTGCTGGAGGGCGGCGCTGAGACTGGGTCAACAGTGGGTAGATGTGGAGGACCCTTGTGAAAGGCCACTCTCTGAGGCGCCCATCCACCCATGTGGTGAGAGCGATCAGGGCGTCCAAATCCTTAGGAGGATCTCGAACCAGCACATCTTTAATGTCGTCAGTTAGTCTATGATAGAAAGCGTCATAAAGAGAGGCAGAGTTCCACTGACTATCAGCGGCTACAGTGCGGAACTCAATGGAATAATCCGCCACACTCCTCTCCAATACTTGGGTAGCGCCAAGGTGAGCAATCCACAAGCGGCCTCTGCTGGGACTGACGTGGTCAAAAACTTTTCATAGTTCTTCAGAAAAAAGTTTTACACTGGAGCAGATTGTGGACTGCCTCTCCCACTCAGTGGTTCCCCAGTCTCTGGCTTTTCCCATGAACTGGGAGATAATGAAAGCCACCCGAGATCACTGCAATGGATACGAGGAAGGTAGGAGATTGAAGAGGAGGGAGCACTGGGTGAGGAATGGCCAACATGTTGCCGGCGCCCCAGAGAATCGTCCCGGAGGAGGAAGTCCAGGCTCGGTGAGTGGAGTTCAGAATAAAAAAAAGCTGGTGCGTCTGATCCCGGATGGCGTCATAAGTCCAGTCCTGATGATCAACAAGCTCCCGAAGCCTCTTGGCCACAGAAATGAGGCGGGTAGGATGGCAGGAACCGACAGGCAGACAGGATGAACGAATGCTGGAAAGCTAGGCAAAAAAACTAGACAGTCTGGCAAGGAGCCAGAGGACTCAGCCTGTATGAGTCTCTGCACATAAGCAGCAAGGCTGAAAACCAAAACTGAATGTCTGTGACCTTCAACCCCTCAGCACTGCATTAAAAACCAGCAGGCTCCATTGATGCTGAAAGGTCCATCCAGGTTTTGGAGCAACATCTGCTGCCATCCAAGCAACGACTTTTTCAGGGACGTCCCTGCTGATTTCAGCAAGACGATGCCAAGACACATTCTGGATGTGTCCAACAGCGTGGCTTCATAGTAAAAGAGTGCAGGTAGACTGGCCTGCCTGCAGTCCAGACCTGTCTCCCACTGAACATACGTGGAGCATTATGAAGCTCAAAGTAGGACAACAGAGACCCTGGACTGTTGAGCAGCTGAAGTTGGACATGAAGAAAGAATGTGACAGAATTCCACCTACGAAGCTTCAACAATGAAAGGAAAGTTGATGGAACATGGAGGTGGACATGCTCCTGTTTCAGCTTTTTAGGAATGTGTTGTAGGCATCAAATTTAAAATGAGTCAATATTTTTTTTAAAATAATAATAAAGTTATCAGTTTGAACATTGGACATCTTGTCTTTGCAGTGTATTCATTTGAATATAGGTTGAAAAGGATTTGCAAATCATTGTATTCTGTTTTTATTTACGTTTTACACAGCTTACTTTGGAATTGGGTTGTATATGGATTGTTAAAAGAAGACAAGTTGCTACTCAGTTGTAAACTTTGTAGCAACTTTGACTCATTCATGAGTGCACAGAAAATCAGAAAATGTGTTGCATCAACCACCTGAAAAGCAGACAACAGTGTCTGCTTCTTTTAAATGTTCCCAAGGTGGCGAGGATGACAAAACCAATTTCCTTGAGACTAGCAGCTGGAGTAGCTCTCACAATAGCTCTTGAAATATTCTTCCAGAAGCCCAGGAAGGTACTGCAGTGTGAGAAAAGCTCCACCCTCTGCAGGTAAATAATTACAAATAATTGTTCAGTTGTTATATTGACTGCTCTCATTAATAGAAATACATGAACATTATGATCCCTTTAGTTCTTTCCATGACTCAGTAGCATGTGGAACCAACTTTGCAGGAATAACCAGAGGTAATGGTTTTCAGAATTTTGGCTCATGCTTCTTTGAAGCACAGCTTCAGTACATTAATCATTTCAATCTGGTTGAAGTCTGGAATTCAGCCATTCTGTTATAAATTGGCCATGTACTTGGAATCGTTGTCTCGTTCCTTAACACAGTTTCTCCTCAGCCCTAGCTGTTGGACAGATGGGCTCATATCTGAGCCTAGAATACTTTGATGTATAGTTTATGAACAGCTGAGAGAGTGCAATATCCCCAGGTCATGTAGCGATAAAACTAGCTGAAATCATCCGCATTCCAGCTTCATGCTTGATCATTATTATGTGTAGCAGCATTGGATAGAAACGACTGAGTCTCATCTGATATTCAATTAAATCCTCACGACGCTGTCAAAACTGGATTAAAGACATGCAAACACAACAAACTTGTCATGATTTTGTTCTCACAGTATGTACAAATGAAATGAATAAATAAAACTCGATTAGTTACAAAATGCTAAAAGTTATACACATGGGGCCACATTTATCAACATCCCAGTTTGCGTGTAGTAGTTTGCACGAGCGATCCAGAATTTTGCGCGAGAGATGGAACCATGGTTTTGATCGTCATTTACTAAGACTGAGTGCAGGTGCAAACGTGTTGGAGACGCCTACTTAAATGAGGGTTTTGCGTGTTGTTTCTGGCCTGTACACCAGTGCTCCACCAGTACGATTCAAACAACAGAACCTGCTCTTCAGGACTCAGCGCTCCTCAATATTCCTTGTGTGGCCTTGTTGTATCTTATTTCTCCAGCATATGTGGTTCTTATATGTTTTTATTTTTCTTAAAAAAACATGAATGAATATGACACATGCTCCTGTTTCTAATGTAGGCTAATAAATTATTCTACAGAGGATTTTACAAATTGACCCACCTACAAGCCAGCCATCTCTAACCGCGCAAATTGGAAAACAGAAAACTTCCAGAATAAAGAATCATGCACAGACCCGGGATATTTTACCACAGCAGTGGTAATGATGCCTTTGGCATCACAAACACGCTGCGCAAGCATTTGGTTTATCTGGAACCTCATCAGAGTAAATGACATCCAATACAAAAATGGTAATTTAGAGGGAAAAAGACCCTTGAACAGTGTGACGGGGATCTAAATGACATGTTGATGGTGTAGATGAAGCTCAAGCATGTTGCTGCCAGGGAGGTGAGCTCAATGAGACAGAAACAGTTCTGACACTAATCAGTTCCACCATTGTTTCCAGCGATACAGCAGTTATTGGACACTCTGTGGTGCCTTTTTCAGCCCAGTGGTTTCATAAAAGCTATCGTATCTTAGGAAGCTGTTGTCACGTTCTCTAGTGAAAAACAGTGTTGCTGTATTGGTTTCATAGCTCAGGACTGTCAGTCTCACATGTCTGCTCAAAAGTGGTTTTGCAGGGTCCCTAGCTCTGGTCTGCTAGGTGTGATAATGTAAAAAGTATTAATTGCTGGTACATTGTAATAAAAGGCACGGCAGCTAACAAGTTTAGGCTCAGTTGTGTGGTTAATCGAATATTATTATAAGGGCCTTTATGTCTTCAGAGTGGCTACATGAGTGAGTAAAAAAGCACATTTCTCATAACGTTGAATCGTTTTAATCGTTAATTATTAGAGACCTAGTTACAGATCACAAGCTTGATCCAGAGTCACATATGAACAGGATCATTTAATATTGATGAAATCAGTCACACTCTTGGTATGTATTATGTACACATGCACACATCTACCTTTAGTTTGACTGTGACCATACAAGGTGCTGGTGTTTCTCCCACAGTCATCATCAGAACCTAAAGTAAGCTGAGACTCTGACCTGATGGATTGCAGACCTCGGTCCCAGCAGATTGTAATCTAAATATTGCTCTTGAAATATAAGCAGTATATAAGAGTTATTCTTTGTGTTGTTACTTCAAACTCTAAAACATGTCAGGAGAGGGCAGAGAATGAAGGTGTACACATTTAAGCAGAACCACATTCTGAAACATCTCAATGACCTTTAAAAATTAATTAATTATTGATTATTTGTAATTTCCAATGAAAGTAGTTTTCAACGGAGTGAGATGCTCACAGAGACCACAGGGAAGAGGAGGACCCTGAAGATGAGAGAACTTTAACTACTACATGTTTATTTCTAATTTCTGCTGTTGTTAGCATAAATGCATGTGATTTAGCATGGCTAGCATTACAGATATCAATCATCCATCCATTACCTATACCTGCTATTTCCTGTGCAGGATCACGGGGGTCTGCTGGAGTCTATCCCAGCTCACTTCGGGCGAAAGGCAGGGGTCCACCCTGGACAGGTCGCCAGTCCATTGAAGATATCAATCAGTCAACTTGATTTTATTTAACTCCAGTTTGTCATGCTAATGAGGTGCTACGCTGTAAACTGTGGGTGTGTTTGCATTATTCTACATTTGTCATAATTATTTTTCATAGATAAATTACAGCCACAGACACATCACATCAAATGTCTGAGGAATAAACATAGGAACAATCTGGGTAAACGGAGGTTGCAGCTGTAGGAAAGAGCACCTCCAGAGGATGAGGGGGACATGAGAACGTTTCAGTGGATGATGTCATGACTGGTCTCTAGCTGAGAATGTCCTGGAAAAGTACTGGGAAATAGCTTCAGGGCAAGAGAGGGAACCCTGATACTCCACAACACTGCAGTCGTGCACCAGGGTTGTTTTTGCCCTTTATTGTGTTTCTCATTACTCTGCTTTTCTTGATTCATACTGATCACCACAGAGTTGAGTCATTTTACTTTGATTGCAACTCAAAAACAGCCAGAAGATTTAACAAACAGTAGACCAGACAGATTGCAAGACTGTGATACTGAAATAACACCGATGTAGTAAATAGATGGACAGACGGATGGGCGGATAGACAGACAGACAGGTAGATAGATAGCCTACTCCAGGGGCCCTGGACATTAAACCAAACCTTTGTTATATAAGCACAGGAGACATGACACATCTGTTCCTGGCAGTGGTTCCTCATGCTGTGATCCTTTGGCAGAGAAGATGAGTTATAAATACACAGTTAACCAGGACACTGAATGGCATGCCAGACCTGGTCTCCTCACGTCCAGTTGGTAAAAGTGTTTTCTGGCATTCAGACACTCTTTGAACATTGTACTGTAGGGTGGGCTGGTGGGCTACAGACGGACGTGGGGGGTGGGGGGTGGGGGTGGGGGGGTCTTTGTGGCAGGACAAAGTGTAAATGACGCACGCTGGGGCCGTGTGGTCACAAAGAAGCCCTGACTAAATATGGACAGGCGTACTGTTGCTGTATCAGAGTCACAGGGGAATGCAACAGCTGATTACCCCCCCCCCCACCCCACCCACAGTTGTCAAACCCCACTTCCCTGTCTAGTTGCAGTACACTGTCTTCTTATGACAAACCTGACTAGCTCTTTTCTTAAATGTCTGTGCACCTGCTACAGATTTCGCTCTTCCCTCTAGTAACGAATCCATCCTGTCCACATAAATAGCTCAGCTAGCAAACAGCAGCCTCCTGCTGAGTTTCTTTCACCTAAGTCTGGTCTCACTGACGTGAGCTGAAGTGAGACTTCAAGCTCCTCTGCTCCAAAGCAACAGTTAGAAATCCAGTTCATCTTGCATCAGCAGCGGTGTCAAATGGTTCCATGGATAAAAATATGACACAGCTCATGAGCAAGTACTTGGGTATAAAGGGTTAGCGTATACATGTACCGCACCTTGCTTTAGTTGTGGAGCTTGAATTACATTTACTGCTGATACCAGCATTTTGTGTAGGTTAATGACCAACTGGTCATAAACAGTTCTGCAGTACCTCAGCTTATGACTATTTTTATTAGCTACTCATTTTATAAAATGATGTCAAAGGTTGCTTAATAATTTTTAGAGACCTTAATGAGAATCTGTTTGTGACCTTCAACCTTTAAGCAGGTTTGTAATAATAAGTTTTCATTTGGCACTTGCTGTATTTTGGCAAAGAATACTTGTATTTATAAATGTGATCAGCTTTTATAGGAACTGTATGTCCCTGTCACACTCCCACGCAGACACACACACACACACACACACACGCACGCAGACAAACACACACCCACACACACATACAGACACACACACAGACACGCACCCACACACACACACACAGACACACACACACACACACACAGACACACGCACGCAGACAAACACACACCCACACACACACACAGACACACACACACAGACACACGCACGCAGACAAACACACACCCACACAGACACGCACCCACACACACACACAGACACACACACACAGACACACACTTCCACACACACACCCACAGACACACACAGACCCACAGACACACACACACAGACACACACCCACAGACACACACAGACACACACTCCCACACACACACACCCACAGACACACACAGACATATATATATATAGTTGCTCCACAGTTGAATAGGACCCTCCACAAAGATCCAGTAGCACATGCCAGAATGACAGACTGTCTCTTGCTATAAACATGCTCAGAGACAACACAGAGATAAAAAAAAAAAAACAGATGAAGCAGAACTTGAGGATTTACAAGAAGAAAACACTTGTAGATTTTTCTGTGATTCTGTGATTAGGTTTGGGAATCACCTTAACTCCTCAGGATGCATCAGTTGTCTCCTTTTGTGTAGCTCATAGTGTCAGATGTCAGGTGTTTGGCTGCAGAGAAACAGGAAGAAAGGCGAACGTTAAGGTCCAGCAGCAACTGACTGGAAACTGAAAGAGAAAGTGAAGGCTGATGTTCTTCTTCTAAGTGTTTTACAGAACAGTTCTGGAACATTTCTGGACCATTGTTTTAATGTAAAACAATGTCATGCTGATAAGTGTGCTGACAGTGCTGTTTCATACATTTATGTTTTTCTTTCCACTATCAGCTGAAGACTGTGTGCCCATGGTAACCTGATACTCACCTGTCATTATTTTATTGTACTCATATTCTGAAATGTCCCCAGCAAGGGCTGTGATTAACCCTTTTGTCTTAAGGTTGAAAGGTGTTTGGGGGTGTTTTTCCTATTACCCTCCTGTACTGTACTGCACAGAATTTCAGTCTGAGCTTTGTGCGCTCTCCCAAACCACGATGCCTTTCTCTTTTTCTGACTGCAGCTGGGAGGGACTGACTGCTGCAGACTAGCAGCCTGCGAGTGCTTTTACACGGGAAGTACTCGCAGTAGAGCCCGCTTTTGTTAACAATAAGCCAAATACAGAACAGTATTAAGTGCATGTCCTGCTTTCTGAGGGAGGAGGGCGTCTCTCTGTGTGGACACATGAAGCTCATTCATTTCAATCAGATACTTTGAGGAGTCTCTTATTGTTGCACTGGGAAACACTTTCTCTACTGAGTCTTAAACTAGACCAGGGAGCTATTTTCAGCTCTGTGTAAAGTTACACAGCTAATCACAATCAGTAATTTTCCCAGTTACTGTGTGACAAACAGCAACAGCAGCAGGACTGAGCTGTCAGCGTTCAGCTGGCAGGTCTGCAAATAAACTAACAGTCTGTCGCCTGCTCAGGACAGAAATGCCTCAGCAGTTCATCAGTCCTTCTACACTTTTACACACATGCTTTTTTTTCTTGAGAGTTCCCCTAATGACTAGTAATTTTTGAATTCTCAGCCTTGAAGCAGTAGCAGCTCTGCCTGAAGTGTAACAGCCACCATATTGGGTCAGAAACTGCTCTTTGGTGTGTCTCTGAGATGAACCCCAACCATCCATCGTCCTGAACAAAATAAAGGTGGTTCAAAAAATGAATTGTGTGTTTATTGCTGTTTTTAATACATATTTCCACCAACCCATCAACATGTAGTGCATAATTAAATAGCAACAAAATCACACACTTGAGTTCTTTTAAAACTGAGCCTGAACTCCGCAGCTCTGCCAGCATGCTACAGTTCAGGAGATGACATTTCTCCATGGATGGTTTATGGTCACTGTTCATTGTCAAGTGTGCTAAAACATGTATTCATCTATAGCATAAAGATCAATAAATACAGTAGAAAAAAATAGCATAAAAGTAAGAGCCAAAGTTTCAAAATGCATAACATTTACATCTAACAGCAGATAGATTCATGGCAGATGCATCATGGGAGATCAGCATATCAGTAAAACTGAAGGAATGACTTGGGTCCTTCGGTCCAGCACTAATTATAAGTTTTAATCTTATTAGTAGTATTTTTAATGTTAATAGTAGTAATGAGTTTGGACATTTGCTTCCCTGCTGAGATTAAAGGAATTGATGCCATTCCTAAATGTGTTATAAATAGTATAAATATAGTTTAAGCCACAGCCAGCAGGTGCTGGCCGCTTTTAAAGAAGCAACTTGTCTGGCAGATGACTAAACATATACTACAAGCACTTTTAGGACATTGTAATAAGCATGATGTATTCTGTTTGTTAACATGTTTGTTTAATCCAAAGTTTTGTGTTATTAACTGTCCTCCTTATTGAAACTCAGCTCAGATAAACTATCCCAGACGGATAAGTGGGATCAGTTTTGTCATCCAACAAACAATGTTCACATTTAGATACAGGTAGAAATGTCAGTTTGCTAATATATCATTGCAACATCTCAGATGATGTCTCACACTATTAGCAGTCAAATAAAGAAAGGTATGAATAAGTTCACCACTGATGGGTGGATTTTGTTATATCTTTCAACTGCAGGTCAACTCATGCAAAGGCGAAGTCAGACGCAGCTGAACAGGCCGCTCAGGCCTCCAACAGCGAGTCCAGCATTGCCAGACTGGTGGCCAAAGAGCTGTCACCTTCATTCTACCAGCCAGGTAGGTGGACATCAGCATCTCATCAGGGAGACAATCTGCACAGTGACCTGTCTCAGTGCAGACTGGGCCCCTGGGTCAGGTTCACACAATGATTTCTGCAGTGTTAAAGATTAATGCGAGCCACACTATACATGCAATTTACTGCATGTTACACAGTGCGATTAAATATATGTTGAATCGAGTGTATTTCAGGCTCCAAATGCAGCAACTGCCTCAGGTGCTGCTAATGTGCTAATGCAGCGCTGACTCTGAAAGTTAGCGCTCGCTGTCATGGTGTTCATGTGCTTTGAAGAGAAAAGAAATAAAATCAAGAAAAATAAGTTTATTTGAGATGCTCAGATTTCTTCGTGTGTCTCCGTTGTATCCGGTGCTGTGTTTGGTAGACCACCATGCTGTGCGGTCGCACATCAGTGTGCTCTACCAGTGACCAATAAGATGTTTACGTTATTTATGATGACAGAAATCATCCGGACAGACGAAGACTGAGGCGATGCTTCCACATTTCTGATGCTGCTTCATGTCTGTCGTTTTGGTCGTAAGACAGTTCTGTTTTTACCTCACTCTACCATGTATAACCAATGGTTTTGAGCTACAATGGCCAATTCTTCCCCACGATTGCACATCTTTTGTCTGAGAGGGCCTATATCAAATACTGTGACCTGTCCCTATAAATACACAGAAATGAATACATCCAGCTGGTACACCGAGACTGGACTTTTGTCATGTTCTGAACAGCAGCTGAAGTGTGTCACAAGGTCGAATCTTCATATTTTTGCTCAGACAACACACGCGCCGATAAGTAAAGTGTGTTTTTGCTCTATTTTTCTTTTTCCTCCTCAAGAGTCAAAGGGCCTTTTAACTTGCCATCTCTTAACCTGCAGTCCTGTTCTGCTCTGTGCAGTCGCTGGTCAGATGCTAAATGTCGGTCGTTCGGACTTCTTTCCTCTCGCTCACACAGCTGATTATCTTGATTTGACCTTCAAACAAAAACAAGAAACCCAAAACACCAAAACACATCCAAATCCTGACATTGAAAGCATGTTTGGAGCTACGTGTTCACAAGTATCTCGTTAGTTACAACACTTGTCCTGAGTCTTTTCCACAGCGTTGAAAGGTGCTCATCAGACGCATGAGAAGAGACCTTAGATCTGTGTGGGAGTAGCCTGGCTAATTAAAGGCTAATAATGTGTGTTTGGTTGCGTAAATGTGGCTTGTAGTGTAAAATTCTTTGACTAATAAACAAGATTAGAAAAGTACTACATAAGTACATGAGTATAGTTTGCTCAAGCAGTTACTGGTACTTGTGCTCTTGTGCTACTCACCACAGATGCAGCTCTGTTCCTTAGATATACGTGTGCATGTGTGACCCGATTCCACACTTACTTATGGGTGAAGGTGCACCTAAATCACAAGTGTCGTTAATTAAAATATTAACCAGAATATCAACAGGAAATATTGCAGCTAAAGTTCAACGTGAATTTTATAAAGATCGCAATATTGATAATATTCAAAGTGCATTTTTTCATTAAATGGCATGATATACCCCAGTTATGTCGGGGGGGGGGTTCTTGTAAAACCTTGTACTCTCTAATGTTGAGCAAACTGCTTCTTTAGGTCCTGAATACCTGAAGAAAAGAGTGTTACGGGACGTAACGGATGACAGTGAAAACACAGACACCGTCATGCATGAGCCCCTTCTGGCTGATGAGGAGCCGCTGCCCACGCCCCCTGAAAGCCCCCTTCTGAATGAACTAGACAGCCTCATGCCCGGCTCGTCCCCGAGGTGCACCCCTTCCCCCAGCCCAGCCATCACCAGCAAGGATGACCCCAAACTCCTCAGCCCAAGAGGCTGGAATGAAGATAGATCCAGTAAAGGGGGTGGAAATAAGGGCGGCAGTAAACCTAACAGCACACCCAGCAGCCGCCCCACTACCCCTTTAACCTCAGTTGCAGCACCCGTTCCACCTGCTCCTGAAGAGGGAGAGGCCCCTAGCAACCGTGGCCCCTCTCGCTCCCCCAGTCGTCAGAGCAACAAGAATGAACAGGGCTCTGAGCTGGAGATAAAGCCGCTTCAGAAACTGGATTCTGATGCAAAAACTCCAGACGTGACCCCAGCCGCTGCCACCCCTGTAAGAAATAGCCTCATCTTGCCAGATGAAGAAGAAGCACCGCGACCTGCCTCCAATGTGCCCTCCGAAACTGGTACCTCCATGCCTAAAGTCCCTGAAAGAGCTCCTTCAGTACATGAACGATCACCATCCGTCTCTGAGAAAAGGGTGCAGTCCAGAGAGGGGAGCAGGCCAACCAGCAAAGCAGAAACAAGGCCACTAGCAAAACGACAACCCAGTCCAGCACCACCTCCGAAACCTGCTCCCAACTTTGAACCTAAAACAGTTACAAAGCAAGTGGAAACCAAGGTGATCACTACCAAACCAGCCCCAAAGATCACGTTGTCCAGTCTGAGCAACGAGGTGACCGAAGAGTCTTCTGAACTGGAGGTAAGGCAGTAAAAGTACATGATTCTGTTTTAGCCGTGTTAGCAGAGCAGTAATATCTGTCTTTAAATCAGTCTTTTCAACAACTGTGGGATGAATTACCCTCTAAATGTCTCATTTTTTACAACAGAATGCTGAATGAAAGTACTACCATCCTAAAAAACAAAACAGAAAAACATTGTACTTGCAGAGCTGGAAAGACCTGATTTACTGTTTCTGAACAAAATTAAATCTCTTTCAGTGACAAACAGCATGTTTGTCCAGTCCAGGACAAAAGGACCTAAATTCATAATTTACATTTGAAAATCTGCACACCAGTGTTTATTCTTCTTTTGATCCTCAATTCATCATAAATATGATCCTCAGTTTCTCAAAACTGTCAAATATATTTAAAATATCTCAAAACAACTACTAATTGATACATTTTCCAGTTCCTCCATCTCCCTCTTGAAAGTATTAAGTTGTGTGTCAAATAGTATCTGCACGAGGTGAGTAAAAGTACAACTACTTTAGCAAATCAGTTATCGTTTAAGCATAGGTTTCAAATTGGAAAAACAGTTTTTACGTATGAAATTATTGATCACGTTGTGAATTTAAAGTTGTCACTCTGCATTCAGGATAGTAAAAGCATGTGTGTGTAATGTATGCTGAGGCCATATATGAAAATGGAATCTTACTAAATCTGATCTCTGTTTATTATAAAAATGGTGATGGAATAAAGTTACTCTGTGAGGTTTAGTGTGTATGTTTGGTGTGTCAAGAAATAGACTCAGGAATTTGTGAAATCTGATGGATGGATGGATAACTGAGCTATATTGTTCTTGTCTGTAGTTTTATTTATAGGGAAACCGGAAGGTTCCCTTTCTCTCATACATTATATTAGCAGCAGTTTCCTTCACCATATCAAATTAGTTCAATGAAAAGGTCTTTTAACATCCACTAACAGTGGACTACATGGTCAAAAGATAAACAAACTTACTTTTGCATTTGTGTCAGTCATTCCTTAATGTGCTTTGTTCACTCCATATATGTTCTTTTCTTTCCAGGGCCCAAACACCATAATCGCCTGCATGGTGATCCTGCTCAACATCGGCCTGGCCATCCTCTTTGTTCACATTTTGTCATGAGACACTGTGCATCACATCAGGTAATAAATGAACCTGTTCCAAGAAGGTTTGGACACAATCACTTGCAAATCATTTCTAGGCTCAGTGCAATATGTAGAAAAACAAAAGAGCATGTGCTGAGCTAGAAAGGCTTTGACAAATAACCGTGGTGTCAAAAGGTTGTTGATAGGTCAAACTTATAACTGTGTTAAAAGTGAATATTTGCTCTTCATGCTCTATATGGATTAGAAATGCACACAACGTCTTCATTTGGAAACAGGTCTAGACTGCAGGCAGACCAGTTAAGCACCCAGTACCTTACTACCACTTCTAAGTTTAAAACATTTTATATAGTAGATCTATCATATGTCTTTTATATATGATATAAAATGTTAAAATCATTTACAGATCATAGCATTTCATTTTCAGTGCCATCCCAACTTTTTTGGAAACAAGGTTTTATCATGCAAAGATTTCCTCACAGAAGGTTCTTCAGTACAATGAAAATGAATAAAATCCCATTTGTGGGTCTGCTCTAGGTAACCAGCTGTGTTTGAGAGATGCTGTAGCTCCTCCCCCATATGGACCAGAGATCAATGACACCGCTGACGTTTGGAAGGAGCCTCCTGCAGACCGCTGCAGGTTCACGTCGGTGCAAATTTGTGAAGTTCTGTGGAACTCCTCTCTTTCCAGAGAGACTCAAAGAAATTTAACAGCTGAAACCTCTCATCAGAGTATTGATACGTTAAAGATGGTCTCTGAATGACTCAGTATGTCTTGGAGCTAACACACGATGGCACTCGAGAATTCAATTTTGTCACCATGTATCACAAGTGTGCCCTCATTCTGCAGTATGGCTTTTATCTAAACCTTAATTGGCTCAGACTGACTAGCTCTCACAACACATCTTGTCACAACACAGGTTTTTATTATCTATACACAGTTCAATTATTGTTTATAACATGTGCAGAGTGAATTTTCTCACTATGACTTGAATTATACTGGATACTGCACCAGAACTATCAAGTATTTGGGAAGGATAACTGCTGCTTTTAAAGGTTTGGCTGTCTGCAGTGTCCAATGTCAAATTGCTGGAAAAGATGTGCTGTAGGTGGGTTTGATCTGAAACAGTCCCAGAACGACTGTAGAGGCTCATCATTGTTTTCATCATGCTGCTTCTCAGTTGCGTACGAATGGCTCCAAAGTGTCATGAGTTGCATTTCTAGTATTTAAGCCCAGCTAAATCTTCATTCTGTGGTTTACAGTGCGTGAAGTCATATCTTTTCACTGGGTTTGTGTGCATGTATTGTTCTACAGCTTTTTTTTTAGGAAACAGAAAGAAGAGGAGAAAGAAAAGAAGGATTTCAGTAGTGTCACTGCCTGTGTCCTTGATGTTTCTGTGGTGTTATGCAGTGATTTGAATTCAGAGAGCTGATCTTGTTCACAGCAGACACTGTATGTTGTTATGAGGGAGCTGAATATATTGATTTCTGCTGATACAGCAGATGGGAATGTTTAAATGATGCGTTTTTCTGTTTTTCAAGTGACAGTGTAGAAATGTCTCCACATCGTATTGCAGCGTTAGGGCCTGTTGAACTGTAGAGCCAAACTTTTGTACTCATGAGAGCACTTTGTATGCATGTCTGTTTTGTACTTTTTGGAAGCACAACTTTTCAGCATTCAAAATTTTCCGTTTAAATGCAACATGCTAAACGAGTCACATTGCATCAATGAGATGGAGAAAAACTGAATGATTCTTAACTCCATGTCTTACAGTGTGAAGAGAGTTTCTTAGAAGGTTTAAAAGGAAGAAACTGTTTTAGCTTAATTTTTTTTCTGCCTTTAAGTTTGCTAATGAAGGCTATTGAGAAAAATGGTATTTACAAAAAAATATTAAATAAAACCCCCAATGCTTCTATATATGCTAGTTTCTCAAATTTACCAGTACATTGTTTGAGCTGTCAAGTGAAAAACTATTGATACTATTCTGTCACCAGGAGGCCATTTGTTTTGTTTTGCTAATTAATTTGAGAAACACTGAATTTTAAACATGACACCAAAACTTGAAATTAAACCTTTACAAAAGCAAGGGATGTGTTGTTTTGTTAACTGGCATGTCCTGTTTTTTTCATTCCATAACACATACAGAATAAATCCAGCCAAGTAAAAGCAGCTCTGGTATTTTTAAACACCAACTGTCGAGCAGAATGACAGACTGCATCCATCCTTCAGGCATCGCAGAATACCACACGCTATTTTAGGTTCTAGTTCTTCTCAGACAGTAGTTCCAAACAGAATGCACATTATTCCTTAGATTTGTAAGATCTGCAGATGATACTCTATAAATAATTGTAGCCACTTTCTCTGGATAACCATATTTGCCTGTGTGGATAACATGTCTGCAGCAGACTGAGGCTCAGGTTAGTCACCAAGTCAACTTGGATCATCATCTGACATCTAGTGGTCACCATGAGTAACCTTACCAGTGTCATTGGAACTGGTCTCCCTGTGATGGACAGGTGCCCCGCTGCCTTTTGCCGGAAGACAGCTGGGATGGGCTCCAGCAGACCTCTGTGACCCTGCACTGTAATAAATGGTTATAGGTGATGGATGGATGATACTGGACTGCCATTGAATTGAACGGAATAATACTTTTTTTTCAATCTAAATTATATTTCTTACGTCTAAATGTTAACATATGGTCCCTTTCAGTAAACTTAGTTCGGTCCTCTTAAGGTGGACCAAAATGTGAGTCAAACACATGTTTTTATACACTGTATTGATCCTACAGGGGGAGATTCTTCCTCTGCATTTAATCCGTCTGGGGTCCTGCACCCGGAGCAGTGGGCTGCTGCAACGCCTGGGAGGCAGTCAGCGGTTTCAGCTGCCCTGCTCAAGGGCACCTCATCTGTGGATGTGGGAACTCCCCCACATCCCAGTACCATTTGGGGATCAAACCAGCGACCCTCCAGTCACCAGTCCAACCCCTCAACAAGTAGCAACAGATGCCATTTGAACGTTGTGAATCCACTTCTGATGTGTTTAGGCCTCAGTTTACAACCGATGACAAAGATAGGAGTCCTTGACTGCTTTATGTTCCCAGATTCAGGAATACTACTAACTACTCCATGGAATTTAAAGCAGTTACTGAGGAGGTGGTGTTCACAAATGCAAGAAAAATGTTAACTTGTGGTTCTAATTTCATTTGAAGAGTTTCCAGCCTCATCTCAGTGAAACCATTCCTACAGCCTTGATTTGTTTTCAAAGTCCCTCTCAACCCATTTGGATTGAGACACACTCACCACTCTGTTCAACTGAAATACAAATGCATTGACTAATTTCTCTGTAGAGAGATATACTTTTAACGGATAAGCTTCTTTCGGATTGGCACCATAAAAGTTTCAACTTCGGATGAGACAAGCATCATTTTAGACCAGTGGTTCCCTGTACATGCAAGTACCCCCTAACCAGTGCAAAGCATTTTCTGTCTGAGGAAAGAACAGGTACAGCTTGGTACTGAGTCATCAGTATGTGATTTATCAAACTTTATAACCGTGCAAACAATGCTATTTGACATAGTTTATCATAGTCTCCTTTGAATTACTTGGAAATGACAAGATATAAAGAGTAAAGACTTCTTAAAAAGTTGTTAACTTAATCATAAAAAGAAGGGACACATAATGATAATGAAGTTAAATAGTCTACTTATTCAGAAATCAAGTTGGTGAACTTACCCTTATATTTTATATATATTTTATTAATAAATATTTTAAATGATTGATGCCATTCTTTTTAAATATACATAATTTTAAAATCTCATGTACCCCTTGAGTGCCTGCAAGTACCCTGAGGTACATGTATCCCCTTTTGAGAACCACTGTTTTAGACAATGAAGAGACTTTATTTTAGCATTTAAAGAGTAATCACACACAGGGAATGCACATTTATTCAATACTCTTCTCCCTCATCGTCGTCTCCCATATTATCAGTCCCAACCTCCTCGTAATCCTTCTCCAGAGCTGCCATGTCCTCTCTGGCCTCAGAGAACTCCCCCTCCTCCATCCCCTC